>JAJLRJ010000009.1:28503209-28550709 GCA_024195265.1 Dendrophyllia cribrosa | reverse complement strand
TACGCGTAATTCGGGGAAAAACGTCTATGAACCAAAATACCGAATTACGCGTAATTCGCAGTGAAAATATCTGTCACGTTTGATAGATATTTTAGGATAGCTTTGTTACATCACTCAACGGTATCCAACTATTAAATTTATCAGAATAGCCTTTCCATTTCACCAATGCTTTTTTCTTTTTGTAATCACGGCGAATAACCTTTTCAATGCGAAAAACATCCTGAGTTGTCCTTTGAAGTTCGGGTTCGTAAAATGATCCAGTTATTTTTTCTCCCAACAGATCAACTAATTTATACGTTACAGGATTTGTGTTCAAAACCTCATCGACAATGAAAATTTCTTCGGTCCAATTCGGTGTAAAACCTTTATCGAATATTTTTCGCTTGTATTTAGATATTCGAACTTTATCGCCGATTTTAAATTTCGCTGATACGTGTTTAGAATAAATCATGTCTCCATATAAATTAGCGAAAACCTTTGTTTCATTTTTGTTTTGACTGGCTTGAACGGGGCTCATCATTATGCTAGAATGGTAAGTGTGATTATATTCATCGACTAACCTGTCTAGTTTGTCGTAATAAACAGTGTGATTATTAGCAGAAAATATCTTCCAGAGTTTCTCTTTTACAGACCTGTTCCGAAGTTCAATAATAGAACTCTTCTCCTCGTTTTCAGTCGAATACAAAGTTATGTCATGTTTCTTCAGGAGATTTTCCACAATTCTATTATAAAATTCACTTCCGCGATCCGTCCATATCATTTCCGGTTGTCGCTTCGTGCTAAATATATCTTTAAAAGCATCAGCCACGGACTGTCCTCGCTTGTCTTTTAATGGGCGAATCCAGCCATATGTGCAATTGGCGCTCCTAATCTTGGCGCGCCTTTTCCAAACATATTTTTAATAGCATCAATAGCCAGTGGAATACCAATACTTGCTAAAATAGTTCCTAATGCTCCTCCATATTGCGTTTTTGTTGGCCTCACAACTACTTGTCCTCCCGATTGAAGGGCATTCAGAATATCTTGTTTTTGCTTAGTTGTAAGTAAACTTTTATACGCGATCAGTTTGTCTATTTTATCTTGTGGAATGAGGAAACCACCAATCTGTCCACCGCTTCCACTTATCTTCTCAAACTCATTAATAATTCATGAAGAAAATACAAAGGAAATTAATGTTTAATGAGTGTTTGGAAATCAGATGAAACACTCCTCATTTTTGCATCCTTAATTTCTCCTTCTAAAATCATTTTGTTTGAGAAGTAATATCAAACATTCGACACAGTATTTCATCACAACATCAAACACCTCGAAGTTCGTCAAAAATACTCCGCTGCGCGTCGTATTTTTAACTCTCTTCTCAGTGTTTGATCTTGTGATGAAACACTGTGTCTCATGTTTGATATATTACTTCTTAACTACTTGACTTGCTCCTTCACTCGCTAAACCACCAAGTGCTGCTAACCCAAGTGTTTTAGCCAAAGTTGGCGCAAGTGTTTTAGCTAAAGGAATAATAGCAGAAAATAAACTACCCCCTTCCCTCGTTACTTTGCGGATTTGTGATTTTGATATTTTTATTTCTACACCATTGCCAAGTGATCTAGCTTTAGCGATTCTTTTAATTTGATTGGATGTAAGCATCAATTCATCATTTCCACTTGTTTGGTAATTACCCAATCTAAGTGTGAGAGGGCTGCTTGTTTTATACGCTCTTGCGAGTTTTTGTTTTTGTCCTGCAGACAAATTTACTTTGTATGGATGATATGTTGTCATTTTTATGAAGAAAACAATTTATTTAAGCTATGACCAATTCATTTCCAACTTTATCAATCTTAGCTGTTTCCTCATATAGAACTACCGCATGTACATTGAAGTTTGCAGCTGCATTTTGATTTAAAGTATATCTGAATATCAGTTGTTTGGGATCTCTTGTTACTTTTTCAGCTTGATAAGATAAATCGAAATAAATGAGGCTATAAAGACTCTTATAATTAGCTAAATTCAATTGTGTTCCGCTATTATAATCATTTTTCCTCATTGAATAAGCCATTACATCATTAAATATTCTTACTTTCGATTCAGTATCATAGTCTGTTTCGGGATAAAACACGCCATTCCCATACTCTAATCGGCAGGTTGACAAGGATGAGGCATTATCTGCTGCATTTAATTTGTAAGTATTCATAAGATATGGGCTATCTTCTGCTTTGTCATTATTTGGTGAGTCGGTTCTTTTCAACCAAACAAAAATATGTTTAACATTATCAATACTACTTGATATTTGGAAGAACCCTGATGATCGCGTAGGCGCTGATTTTTCATACGTCTCCCTTAAATAATTCCATTGCGTTTCTTTCAGGAATGAACTAACAAATTTGTCATAAAGAGAATCTTTTGGCGTTAATCTTGGCACCCAAAGCAAAAACCTATTAATAACAACTCTTCCAGGATCAGTACCATTAGCCATATGAATGAATTCATTATCCTGTTGAAGATTAATTTCGAATTCAAGCTGCATAGGCACAAGCAGCTTATCTTCAAGTTCTTCGAAAAAGGAAAAACGATTTAATGGGATAATAGTATTAACATCTTTAGCACCTCCAGTCCCATTGTCTCGAAGTGCTTGAGTTTGTATTCTCCTCGCTTCAAATCCTAAATTCGTATTAGTTGTTCCGTCATTAGTATCCAGGTACCATAAACTGTTCTTTGCTACTGATCTGCTGAAGTCATCAGAATATTCTAACAAATTTTAACAAAAGTAACTTGATGCAGATTATCAGGTTCATAAACTATTTTACCCGCAGATTTAATCGTCATATGCTTAATCAGAGAATGGGCGCCATTTATTACTGTTATTCTATCAGCAGCAGCATATCCAGCACCATCTGCTAATTTCTGGAGTTGAAATTGCACTTCAAAATATGCATTATACCAGTCATAAATAGCTGATCTATCATTGATGGTGAATTTATAACCATTTTTTCCTTGTGGTTGCCCATTAGTTGGGGCTCTGATTACATCATGCAACTGGAACCTTACTAATTCATGTCTTTGTAAATATTCATTCGATCTAAAAGCCATTTTATAAGATTTTTTTTTTCTTTGGTGACTTAGATTCTTCAGGCGTTCACGCCTCTGATTCCTTGACCAGATATTAATCTATTCAATATATCATCAGAACTCTCCTGTTTTCTTGAAAGGGGTTTTAGTTTCGTTGTTGCCTTGGGTGTGGTCGCCTTTGGTGTCGCCCCTCTCTTTGCAGTCTCGCTCCTTTTCCTCACATTTGCTAGTTTTTTCATGATTAAATCACCAGATTTTTCAGATATCTTTTTACCTAGTCTTTCCCCAGTATGTGAAATTCCTGCTTCCAATGCTTTTTTCGCAACTGGTTTTGCGAATTTCTTGAAAACAGCTGATGTCATTCCTTTCAAAGCTGGCATCGTCATCTTTTTCAATGGCTTAAAGATACTGTCAAAAATGACGCCTGTTCCTTTATGCTTATAAACAAACTTCCCTAATTGGGGATGATAATATCGTGAAAATTCATATGCCTTCATTTTATATTCTTTTTTAATATTAATGAGAATGCTGTATCTGCACCATTCAGGTTGACAATTCTTCTTTTCCCATCTGTGATATAAATTCGAATACTGCTTATTGTGTTTTTATTCACAGGACTAAATGTTACTCTCATTGGTTCAAGCGTAAAACTATATGACGGCCTCAAAACAGATGTTGAAAAGGAATAAATGATATCAGTATCTTGCCCATCCACAAGCGAATCATTTGTCAGATCACAATGAATGTTTAAAATATCAGTATCTTGACTCAAATTTGGCGTCCTGGCACCAACATTTGTTTTATCCTTCACGATTATTTTATCAAATCCAAGGAGTTCGTGAAAGTTACTTTGAGTTAAATCAAGTTGATAATTTTCTTTCAGTGTGATTGAGGCTCTAAAAGTTGTGTTATTAAAGGCAATGTTGATGGGGAATTTATCCGCTTTCCCTGGTGCTTTTATAGCTGTTTTTTGTTGAATATGCTGATTAATCTCTTCATAATTCCAAACGCCAGCTGGAAATGAAATATCCTGGAATGAATTTCCATTATCCTTACTGTATTTGATTAGCTGATTGTTGTACCCAGCGTTAATATTAAACCAAGGAAAACTCATATTGATAATTCTGTTAAGCCCAACAACATATTGTTCATTATTGTCTAAAATAATTGCTTTATTGAATTTGGTTGTGAAATTCTCAGGCTTATTACTGCCTGTTTTAACAGAATAGGATGATAAAACTATTTCTCTTTCCATTTTATGTTTTGAAATAGTTTTTATAAATCTTCTCATGTTGGGGTTTATTGATTAGTGCCTCTCTCAAAAGAATGTCTAAAATTGCAACACCAGTATTTCTTCAATGTTTGTGTTTCCGGCAATGATTTCACCAACAATGAGTTCAAGTTTCTGCAGAAGATCTTTAGGATCGTTGAAAAATGTGACATTTCCACCCCTTTTCCCCCTTGACCTGGATCTAAGTCCTGAGCCTTTAAATGACATAAGTTTATTTTCATAATGCTCTATGTAAGTATTCAATACTTTTCTTGCATGATCTATTTTTTCGTGTCTTAACTGTTTTGCCTCTTCAGTTATTTCTCCTTTATTGAACTTTTTAGTATAAGATGCTTTATAACCTTTCAATTGATTTCTTCGAAAGATTGCAGCGGCTAAAACGGTTTTCCTAAGATAATCTTTTTTCTGTGTTGGTGAAGCATTTGACTTGCCTAAGGCTGAATCCACTGTTTTATAATTGTGGAGTTGCAGCTCACTTAGTATTTTGTCTTCTTCCCCCTCCTCCTCTTCGTCACCAGGTTCCACACTATAATCAGGAAAATCATCTTCTTCATATGGAGGGGGTGATTCATCTGCTAGCTCTTTATCTATTTCGTCGAATGATGGGGGTGAAGGTCCTGGGATTTGTTTAGCAGCTTCTGGCAAAACATTTGCTTCACTAGGGTCAAATCCCCCATCAGGGGCTAAGTCCTCATCAAATAAACCTTCAATCTCCATCTCTTCAAATGGATCCACTTCTGGAAGATAATCAATTCCTGGAAGATCTTTTGTTGTAGTTTTCTCAGTGACTTTCCCTTTCCGAAGTCCTTGAGGTAATGGGGGCAGGGCCGCATTTGATGCTATAACATCGTCTAATTTTGATGTTATAAGTTTGAATATTTTTTCATATGCTGTTTGACTTGTTTGTTCACCCAATTTTTTCTGGGTGATTGTATTATGGACAAAATTAATTTTATTTCCTAACTCAGTTTTTTGTTTTGCAAGTTCTTTCCACTTTAACAGACTCATTTTATTAAGAATAAACATAAATTAGCGAGTTTAACAAGATGTTCAACAAGATGTTCAACAAGTTGTTCTACATAATAAAATGAAAATACCAAATTATGATGCCAATGACCCAATCACGAATTATAAACAGTTATACCCTTTCATGCCAAATCAAAGTTTCAGAATGCTCATCTGCGGACCTTCAGGTTCTGGGAAAACCAATGTTCTTCTTGATATGATTCTTCGGCTGCTTTATTTCGATAAAATTTATCTTTATGCGAAAAACCTGGAACAATCAAAGTATCAAAGGCTTTTAAAAACATTTAGGCCCATGTCCAGAGAAGCTGGGTATGAAGTGATAGATCATCTAAAGATGAAATCATTCCCGTTTCTGAATTATCCGAGGATAATCAAAAAATAGTTATCTTCCATGATTTTGTCTGCTAAAAGAACCAAAAGCCATTGATTGAATACTTTATCAGTGGCAGGCATAAAAATTGCTCTGTTATCTATCTTTCACAAAGTTATTTCAAAACACCAAAAGATATCCGTTTGAATTGTTCTCATTTTTGCATCTTCGAATTTCCCAGCAGTAATGAAGTTTCTCTGCTTTGCCGAGAGAATAACGTTCAAAAGGCAAAATATGAAATGGCAACAAGAGACCCATATTCTTTTCTCTATATTGATAAGCCAAGGAAATTTTTTGCTAAAAACTTTGATGAGAAAATAAAATGAGCTATTCAAATGGATTGTTGTCTGGCCAAACAAGCCAATCAATGAATCTTGGTTTTAAATTAACGCCTTCAGGTGATCTCGATATCCAACAAAAACGATTGACCAACGTCGCTGATCCAACCGATTCGAAGGACGCTGTCAACTATGGAACTGCTAAAACGCATTTTCTGAACTTGAATGGAGGCGCGCGTATGAATGGAGATTTTAGTATGAATTTAAATAGAATAATAGAGCTTCCCGACCCCCTATTAAATAGTGAAGCTGCACGAAAACAATATGTAGATGATAAAAGCATTCTTACTGTTGCTGAACAAGCATCATCAGCAATTGCTGATTAAAAGAGTATGCTGAATGTTTTTATTCAATCGATGAGACAAAACCAAATGAAGTGGAAACTATTGGGGGTGGCGCAAGGACTATATCTGTGGTTTATGATAAAACTCTAAGCAAAAATAACGCAAAACAACCACAACTTATTAAAGCCCCATCACTTTCAACAGCAAAGAATGGAAGAAGATATTTTATAAATTTCGATGGTTCTTCTAAGCATCTTCAAGCTGATGTTAAATTTTGTTAATATCTTTATTGTTTTTAAACTTAAATCATTTACTGGTTCTGGTACATCATATCGTAATGGTTTGTTTGGTAATGATAATGGTGGGTGGGATAAAATGGTGTGTTTTGACACCAGTAAAAATTTAATAATTGGTGGGGCAAGTGTGGCACCTTTTGTTGTTACTTCTTCAGTTTATCAAACCAAAGCAAATCCAAGTGAATTAAATAAGTGGTGTTGTTTATCAGTACACTGGAATATTCCTGGTGGAGCCAATGAGTCATCAGTGTTTGCCAATGGTAAAAAATTACAAACTTTCCAGGCCCAAGCAACAACAGGATATAGCAAAATAGGGATTGGCGATATTCTCCCAAATACCAATGTCCCACTAGATGGATCAATTCAAGCTTTTTTATAATGGTAATTGAACTGAGTGGAGTGCAATTTGGTCTGAAATCATACGCGCGATTTCAAAATCGAACGAGCGCGCAGCGCGAGTTCGATTTGAAATCACAAGTATGATTTCAGACCAAAATTGCACGACACGAAGTTCTATTACCACTTTATTACATCCATTTTGAAATCGCACAATTTAATTGCCCAAATACAGGATTTTAGTCAGTACCAATATTGATGTGACTTATAGATGCGATTTAGAGCAAAAAATAGTGCGATTCGGGAATAAATCGCACTGCTGAGAGTCAATCAGATTGCAAGGATCACCAGTGATTTCAAAATGGATGTAATAAAGTGTATAAACGTTATTTGCCTGAATATATCATTAAATCACATCATAAAATGTTCTGTGAAAGATATTCAATTGATCATGATAGGATTGTGTTTTAATTCTTTGATGAAGAAATAAAATGAGCTATTCAAATGGATTGTTATCAGATACAACTTATCAAGCAACGACTCAAAGAGGAAAAGATGGACTGCCAGGTGTTGGTTTCAAATTAACATCTTCAGGTGATTATGATATACAACAAAAACGATTGACCAATGTTGCAGAAGGAGTGATAGATGATGACGCAATCACTAAACATCAAGTTGACACGCTTGAAACAGCGATCGCAGCCAAATTAACGCAATTAAGGGCTGATTCTCTTCAGGTTGATGGATCCTCTCATATGACAGGAAATCTTGACCTCAGAGGAAACAAATTGATTCTTCCTGGAGAGATTGACATGGATAGAAAACTTATCACAAATATGGCCACGGATGAATCAAATGATCTTTCTGCTGTTAATATGATAACTCTGAAAAAATTCCATCCTGATGCTCCTGAACCCACACATGAAGTGACTAAAGACATTGATTTGAAAGAACTTTTCAATGTCGTCCAATCAAAGCAACAAACTTATGAAGACTTAGCGGGAAATTACAATAATCTTGTATCTTATAATGATGTTAAGAATGTCTTTCTCAGTCGAAAAGAGACGTTCCCAATGGAAACAAGTCTTGATATGGGAAATAATTTTGTTTATAATGTGAAAGACCCAACCGCAATCGACCAAGCAGTCAACAAAAAATATGTGGATGATGCAAGTAATAAGAAACTTTCTTTGTCAGGTGGAACAATGACTGGTCCTCTTGATATGGGATCGGAGAAAATCATTGGTCTTTTGATGAAGCATCATCAAAACAATATGTTGATAGACAACTAAATGTTAAGATAGTAAGTGTAGTAGAGGAACTAATGAAAACGGAAGAAGAACTCAAAAAATATGTCAATGAATCACATATATCTTCAACCTCCCACTTGAAGGATGAATTCAGACATTTGATGGAAAATATGGATGAATCCAGCTCTGAGCATGATATGACAGTGACTGGAACTGATTTTGAAGGTTCACCCCATTTATTCAATAAAAAAGCGTATGATTTAGAAATTACCAAGTCTTCCTCCAATTTATATTCTGGGAGACTTGGTTTCAACATGTTGAAACTTCCAGAAGGGGAATATACGATTTGCATTGAATTCTTTCCTGCTTCAGTGACGGACGTGAGTGTTGGTGTTGTGAGCACAAGTTTAAATATAAATCAACAATCAACAAAAAAATTCCCAACTTATACAAGGTCAATTATTCACATGCATAAATGGAGGATTTCCCCGCCAGAATACATTTATCTGGATTTGAAATGGCAAGGAACACTGACATCAACTGTTCAAGGCCCAGCAAATCTGATTATATATGGCGTCAAAGGTTCTCAACCTGATGTTGAAAGTTCTGTTTATGATTCCCCCTTTATTTTTGAAAATCAGGAAACCGGCAGAATCGCAATGGTAATGCAGACAGATATTGATTTGAATAATCATCAGCTAATCGGAAATAAATCATCTTTTTTCTTGAGTGGGTATATGGGTCAGCCGGCACAATATGTCAAATTTAATGGGGATGATGATGATTTGTTGATTCCCATTGATTGTACCTTAAAATCAATTATTGCTTTTGTTACGCATCGAGGCTACCCAGTTTATCCACCCATCAGCGTTGAAATTGCAGAAAGAACCTTCACTTCACCCAAAGACGGCAGAACACAAACCATACCGATTAATCTCCCATTGAAGGCATTGGATTCTATTCAGGTCAGACCCTTCACCACAAACCCTCCCACAAAGTTTAGTTACCGGGTTTCTTTATTGTTTGAAGTCTAAAAATGAGCATCAAAAGAATTAAATCTTTACGGCGAAGGCAGAGCTGTGGTATCTTCCAATTCAATCATATTGACCCAACTATTGAAAAGGACTTACTCGAAGAGATTAAAGCGTTATATCGTTATTATCACAAGCGTTGGTGGTGTTATAAGAAAGCGTTTAAACATTACAAGAGAATGAACCTTCTTTTGAGTCTTAGCTCTACAGGTCTTGTTATTACTGGTACTATTGTTGGTGGTGTGACACTCAATCCAATTGTTTTAGGTGCTGTAAATGGCGCTGGATTGGGTTTGAAGACTTTCCAGGAGTTGAAGAATTATAAAAAGAAAATTGAAATGTGCCAATTCGCCTTCAGAACATATTACCAGATTTGTTTGCGTAAAGTTTTGCATAAATCTTTTCATAATCACTTTGGTCTTGTTTAATAAGGGAAAAAGAATCTGGTTGAACTTTCAGTTTTGGATTTAATTTCCTGAGTGCTGGTTTGGCATCTTCAACAAGCTTTCGGATTCTTTGTTCTATTTCCTCAAACATTGCTTACTGGTTTTCATCTTCAAGGGTGAAACCAATGGAAAAGTTAGATTCTTTTCCTTCATTCTTGTGTTCCCATATTTTCATACGGCCTTCAAGCAAAATCTCTGCAGGATTGTTCTTGTATTCGATTGGAAGGACTGTGAATGAGAACTTTCCGTTTTTCTTGATTTCTGGTTCTGAGAGCTGGATATTTTCAATTTCTATATTTCCGTTGGTTATCATTTTATATAAGATAAAAAAAATTATGTTTTTTAAATTTTAATCCCAAGGATTGACAATTGGATATGCAATTGGGGATATACGTTCCATATAATATTTTTTCCCATCTTTCTTTACAAATCTTCCTTCCCATCGATCATACCTATTAAATGCTGCATAAACAGCCTGTCGAGTCACTCCAATGTATTCAGCCATTTCTTCCATAGTTTCAAATTCTTTTAAAGGCTCACGTGAATCTGGGTCATCAATTATAGCGAAAAAGGGTCTATATTGTTTCATAACTTTATATTTTTTGGTTCCTTTGCTAAACACATTCTTTTTGTTGTTCAATGCTTTGGAAAGATATTGCCTTGAAAATCCTAATTGTTTAGCTACTGCAGCCATAGTTGGATGCCTATCACCAACTCTCATATTTTCTTCATTAAGTACAACCCACATTTTATATACTGCAAAAATAATAACTTTTTGTTGACAATGGGTAAAAAATGATTTTAAAAATAAAAATTAATTTGAAAATAAAATTTTAAAAATAAAATTAAAATATTTTTTGGCATTTGTAAACCAATATTATTAGACTTATTTCCATTTTGTTGACAATGGGTAAAAAATGATTTTGAAAATAAAAATGATTTTTAAAATAAAATTTTAAAAATAAAATTAAAATATTTTTTGGCATTTGTAAACCAATATTATTAGACTTATTTCCTTTCTATCCTTTTATGCCCCCAAGCAAGAGTGTGTATTTTATCTTCGCAAATAAATCTTTTATCATCCGCTGCAGAAAGAGCAACCTTATTTACTGTTTCAGAGAACATCTCGTGTTTATGACTGCGGATAAGATTCATTTTTCTCATTTGATTTCGTCCATTAAAAAGACATTCTTTGAAATCTTCATGGGAAATATTTTTCTTGATCACTTGTTTCTTAACTCCTTTGCATTTCTTTGTTCCTCCTCCTTCAAACATCTTAAAGGAATAAAGTTTAGCCCTCAATCCAATGAATTCTTCAATGATTTTTCCTCCTGCTTCATCCTTCATGAGGCCATTAACCTTTTTATTTTTCCCGCAAGGTATTCCTGAAGGATGCGGTTCTATGTAATTGGAGGTATCAAACATCTTTTCAACATCTGGTGTGACATCCTTATAAACATCTTCCGTTTCAATTTCATAACACAGTGAATCTGTATCTGTAAACAATAACTTTACTTTATCGGCATACTTGGGTTTAATGTACCCATAATGAAAGTTGTACATAAGTGTCTTTGAGAGTTCAAGTATTGACATACCGCAAGGAATTGGTTTATTGAATAACATCTTCTTCCGTTTCATATGTACAGCTATCAAATTTTCATCAAAGATTGTGTGATGTTGATATGTTGGCTTTGCTGCAAGCTTTTCTGCTTTCTTTCTTTCATTAACAAGTCTTATGTCAACTCGTTTCCTTATGTTTTCCATTGTTTTACCAAAGATGGCATTGTTCATAAGCTTGAAGAAGTCTTTCTCAAAGTCATTCTTCCCAGCTTGTCGAAGTTTTATATTGAAATCAATATATGGTTTCAACCAAGGTTCTTCATTGAAAGATATTCCTCTGTGAATCTTTGTGAGTTTTAATCCGTTCTTACAAGCTTGTTTGAGTGCTCTATGATGAATGATATAATGTTTCTTATCTCGCAGATTGGGAATGAGTTTTTCAACCTTATTGACAAACAATCTTTCCGGGGCAAAAGGATAATCATTGTGTAAATCATGCAACTCTTGTGGATATTCCACATCAACCTCAAGAACACAAGGAGTATACTCCCAATTCTGGAAGTTTTTCATCCAACGAAATTTGCCAACAGGAAGAGGCTGAGTCATTGCCCAAGAATATAGGGAATTAGCATCAAGATACAGAATGTATTTTATTGGAAGATTTGGATCAAACTTTTCACCCATATATGGATTGTTGGCTTTACCATGGCGATTTGAAATCATCGATATTCCTCCTCTGATTCCTTTCTCAAAAAACAGGAGCATATCTGGATCATTCAACAATTCCAACGTTGCTTCTGACTTTTTGAGGCCAGCATCAAAGGAAAGACCTGGTGCTATATAATACCATGCAGGATCAAGTTGGTAATTTTCTAAGCATACATTTCTGAACTCTTCAAAAACATCTGCAAGAAGCAACACATCTGTTTTTAGATATAAATCATGATATTCACCCAGGTTGTTTATATTCATTTCTTTCCAAACATTTTGGGCATGTTCATAGTCTTCGTCTGATATCCCCGATTCATTCACCAGGGAATAGAATGCGTCTTTTGGTGGTAGTTTTGTTTCTTTGAATTTATTTATTGAACCCATATAATCATATGGATATACTCCTTTTCTGGAAAGAAGCTCAGTTTTTTCACCAAATTCTTCCCTTGTTTGTTTCAGTTTTTCAATGTCTGATGCTTTTAAATTCTTTGATAGATTATCGAGAGAAGACGCCATGAATTTCATTGAATCAATGAATCTTAATTCATGGAAAATCACTTTATCTCTTCCTTCCTTATCTTTGTATTCTCCAACTTCAATGGTTTTGCTGAAGCTTATATATTTTTCTTCATTGTTTGGAAGGCATTTGATATCACCAGATGTTCTACCAAGAGTTTTCACAAAGAGATGCGCATCATAACCAGCAAGGTTATGAAAAACGACAGGAGTAAACGTTGGTTTCTTGAATTGAAGATTACATATATTATGTGCTGCTCCTCGATACTTTCCTGTGAAATGACAATGATCTCTTACTTTTTTATTCCCCTTTGAGAATTCTTTCTTACAAATCCAATTTCTTTTTCGTATTGTTCGTATTTTCTATTTCGTATTGTTCTTTGCCCTTTTTGGTGAATATCATCTTCTTTCTGCTATCAAACTTTTTGTGAATATATTGAACTGCATCTATTAGTTTATCCACAAATATTTGGGCAACATCATCTTCTGGTGTTTTAGCCCGGTAAAGAATAGGAGACATATTCAAAGTTTTATCATCAAAGGAAACAACTTTGAAACAAAAACCACAAGGTTTATGTTTTTGAAATTGATTTGTGAAACTTAACCCAATTTCTGGAGCACAACCACTTATTGGTTCATTACATGCTTCAAAATCAGCATAAATCACAAATGGAACTTTGATAGATGTATTATGATGTTTAAATTGAAGAAGCTGACCTTTTTTAGGCATTTCAATTTTTATCGCTTCATTATTGCAACACAATTCTTCATGCTTTGCTAATGCTGGTTCATCATAAAAATGATTGAGGCAACGCAAACAAAATAATTTACGCCCATTATGATGATTAACTTGGGCTGATAGAAGACGGCTTAAACTTTTTAACACTGTGAAATGCTGTATTCCATCCCTTTCAAAAAGAAGTCATACAATATTATGTTCTCTTTTAAATTTTGAAATCCTCAGAGGATAAACTTCTGATTCATACCCAAGAACATTAACAGCAATATTTGGATTGATTTTCTCAAAATGATCAATTTGTTTTAAAGTTGTTGGGTATTCAATTCTTGCCCAATTCAAATAACTTGCTTGAACTTTTAATCGCGGTGATTAACATATTCGCGATGATTAACATATTCAAACTGCCAATTTGAACCCATCATTTGAAACGTTGCTATTGCCTTAAGAATGGCATCAATCATTTGATTTAAAAGGTCTTTTACATCTGTTGCTTCTAAATTAATCTCTATCTCTGAATGGAAAGGAGCACCTGTTTCAATTACTTCTCCAGTTTGTAAATTACGGCGATTCATTCTACAGGAAAGAATCATCTTGACTTTAGTGCCTCTATTCTCTCTCAAAAGAGTCAGGACTTGATCAGCAACTCGCTGGAAATAATCTTGAGGAGGAAGTCCTTTTCTTCCTTCAAAAATATATTGCCTTGCAAACTTTTTCAATGCTGATGGTCCTTCACTAACTTTGAAATCTTGTTGATAAAGAATTGCAACTCTCTGTTGGAAATTAGAAATCATCCTTGAAGCTTTTCTCCCAATATTCTCTGGAACACGCTTCATCCATTCCCACCATGAAATAGAAGTGTTTTGAATTGTTGTCAATGAACCGGCTGCGCCGCTGGGTTGAGGAGGTTGAAGAACCGGCGTTTGCACCGCTGGAGTAAGACCCGCCACGGGAGAGGCCGCCACAGGTGAGGCCTTATTGGGAGAAACTTCTTCACCCAACAAACGTAATAAATCTTTTTTGCTTTTAGCATAACTACGGCCAGGGATTTTTCTCTCTCTAGCCAATTGTCTTAATTCAGAGACTTTCATTCTATCCATTTTAAATTAAAAAAAATAATAAATTTTTTTAATTGATGTTGACACCTTCCTTTTTTATCACCAACCGAGAGGAGAGTTAATGGACATCAATATTGACACCTTTTGCAGTAGATAGAAAATGAGAGACCTGGGCGGAATCCCAAAATCCAAAGGCCTCCTCCGCGAAAAAATCTCCCAAATTATTCGAGAAAAGCAAAACCTTAGAACTAATTCGAGCGTTTTAGCAGTAAGGAGGCCGTCTTTCTCGATAATACTAGAAATTTCACCAAGGCGGCGGCCTTTGGATTTTGGGATTTGGCCCAGGTCTCTCATTTTCTATCTACTTGCTACACTGTTTGTTATATTTTAGGTGGAAGGGAGTAAGAGACGACTTGCTGTTTCTTCTTGAAGAGGACCTCTGCATTGTTAATTTATGTGCTCTGCATTGTGAGATGAAAAATACGGAACAGTTATTAAGTTCATTGTGCATGTTTACCTATGAATGTGGGAACCTGAAAGATTGCAACATGCTTTTAGCGGAGTATGGACCAGACAGTATGAAGGGGAGGGACAGAATTCAAGTGAAGACAAAACCTGGGCAGGAAAGTGGCATTGGGCGGCACAACATTCAAGTGGTATCATTCTCAGGTATATTTATCTTCATTTTGTTCAAAAAAGAAGAAAAATAGATCTCAGTGTTACTCAATAATTGAAGGGCTCCCGGCTTCACTGAAATCTTGGATTTTTGGCCTCAAAAGGGACTCACTTGCCAAAATTATCACTGAATCATGTAAATATGACTGAAAGGATTTCAACCAGGTCAATAAATCTTCTATCTTTGAACAGAATAAAATTTTATCTTGAAAAGATACATACATGTAGTGTCCCGAGGCCCAAAACATTTTCTCAAAGATGTGGATTTTCTTGCCCATTTTGGATCTTTTTCAAATACCTTAACAATAATAAATCATTACAGTAATTTGACAAAACTGTGCTTTTAAAGGCCTTAAACATTCAATTGTAGTGAAAGTTGCCAAAAACATACATAGGACATTCTTGCCAGGAGCCCTTCAATTATTAAAGCAAAGGTTACAAATCATCATCTACAGCTGTAAATTTATGCTATGAATGCTTGGTTTTCAACTCCACTGCATTATGCCAGTGGTAGATCCAGACCTTCAGGAAAGGGGGCGGCGCACTCTCTTAGTGAAACAAATATCTGGGTGCTCAGCCTATGGGCCTTGGTTTTGGTCTAAAACATAAATGTGTACATGTAACTGTTATATATACAGTTAAATAACCCTATAACCCTTAATAGAGCAGTTTTCGATTGAGTGTAGTAAAACCAAAACCAAAGTAATTACTCTGACCAATCACAGCAGTCGTAAACAATCCAATGAACCAATCAGAGCGCGAAGCAATTACATGTCGGCGGTACCAAGCATGGGAAAACGCGAGCGAGCAAATAACGATTAATTTCGGTTTTACTTCTGATTGGTCGAGTAAGCGGCGCGTGATTTTTTAGCCAATCACAAAGCGTAGCAATGAAAAACCAAAGCAATTGTGTAATTTCTTTTGACACTCAATTGAAAACTGCTCTAACCCTACATTTGATTGAAATCTTAATAGCAAAACTAAGAAAATCTTTATGGTTTTCAGGGTCAACAGAACATAGGTTTTTGGATAACATTGAAGAGATTGTGACTCAATCACTGCCAGTGGATAAATTGCAAAACTTCTTCAAAAACAAAGATGTTACTGAAACATACTTGTTGCATCAGGTTACATTCTGTGACGAAAATGGTTCAGAAACACTCGCAAATATTTCGATCCAAGGAGCAGTGGAAAAGAGTTATAGTGACTTAGTATGATAGCTAAAGGCAGTGATGCCTTCCCAACGTACCTTTAAAATTATTAATGTTGATTTTACACACATTAAGAGTACATGTATATTATTTTGAGTCACATTTGAAAATCTAGGCAAATGTTGTATATCCTTTCTGGTTCCTCCAGGTAGGCGTCCTGGCATCGCTGTATGCCTGAGCGCTTCTGGGATATATAACATGGTTAATATTTTGAGCCGCATTTGAAAATCTAGGCAAATTTTGTATATCCTTTCTGGTTCCTCCAGATAGTAGTCCTGGCATCACTGTATGCCTGAGCGCTTCTGGGATATATAACATGATCAATATTTTGAGCTGCATTTGAAAATTTAGGCAAATGTTGTATATCCTTTCTGGTTCCTCCAGGTAGGAGTCCTGGCATCGCTGTATGCCCGAGCGCTTCTGGGATATATAACATGATTAATATTTTGAGCTGCATTTGAAAATCTAGGCAAATGTTGTATATCCTTTCTGGTTCATTCAGGTAGGAGTCCTCGCATCGCTGTATGCCTGAGTGCTTCTGGGATATATAACATAATTAATATTTTGAGCCGCATATCAAAAAGTTCTGTCGTGTACTAGTTATATTGAGCCCTTGTTTCATCGATCGTAGAGCCAGCACTTCCCTTGATGTAACCTTGTTTCTACAAGCAGTAGCTAAGTCAGCAATTCTTTTGTTATATGTTTGTTTCAGGAATTTACTTTTGTTATATATATATTGTAATAATGCAGTTTCACGTTTCATAAGTTAAGCAAAGAAATAGCTTAAGTCATGAAATAATACAAGCAGGTTATCTTGACCTTGTTAATCGATCAAATCAAGCTTGCGACATGGTTACTACAGTGGTTTGAATAAACTCTTGTTGGCACAAGTCCTGGCTGAATTTCTGCTGTTTCGACGAGTACCAGTTAGCTACAGCCCTGGGCAATACTTCTTGGGACACTAACTGAAATTGCAAGCAAAAAATACCCTTCCCTAATATATTCTTATCCTAGTACTCAGTATGCTCCAGAATGTTGTTATCACATGCTATTTCAGTCCCCACATACCCACAGCAAGGTTAATTGCCGTTAAAACATTTTTCCCCTTGAGGTCAACATTGCAATAGGGGGAGGGGGAATGCATTATATTGCAGAGTTATTTCGGTAGTGTCCCAAGAGTATTGGCCAGGGTTGTAGATCCGTGTACCTCAGAAGCGTGTGACGAGCATCGTTTCGCAAGCGAGCATGTGGCTCTGAAGAGTTAATTTTCCCTATCGTTCTAAAATAGTCACCGAAATCCTGAAAGGTCTGCAATGTTCGGCTGATGTTAATATACCCATGCATAATCCCCCCCTGGGAACGAGGTTGACTGTAAATGTAAAAGAAGGAATGTGCATAATGATCTCATAATGATTGTTATTGTGAATCATGATTGTGACGTACTAATTGTGACATTGACCATGGATTTGCTAAAGAACCCGCATCTTTAGACCACGCAGCAGCTAGTAGCGATTTGAGCGAATAAGTCTAAAACAAAGAGAGAAAAAAAAAATCAGGAAAATGATAAATGTTAACTTGCCATTTTAATTCCGTTTGAGTTTAATAATAAGTGTATTCAGTTTACAAACAAGAAAACATCTTGGCGTGACATAAATACCGTATTTCCTCGAATAAGAACCGGAGGCGATTTTTAATATTTTCACTCCAAAAGGGGGCGATTATTTGAGGGAAGGCGATTACTCGAGGGTGGCGATTATTTCAAATATTGCTCGCTGGAAGTACTAACGTGGCAATGTGCTAATTAGATAGCTCCAAGAAATAAAGAAAAGAGTCAAATACACGAACGTCAAAACTATTAATATGACACCTGAGCTTTTTTAACTTTTCTGTAATTGTAACGATTGTTTCCTATAAAAGAAGTGAATTTTTAACTTGACTGGGAGGAAAGAAAAGGATGGGTATGATTCGAGGGAGGCGATTATTTAAAATATTTTCACCAAATGGCGGCGATAATTCGAGGGTGGCGATTAATCGAGGGAGGGCTATAATTAGAGGAAATACGGTATGCAATGTTTGGATGACGTAATACACTGGGGAATTATGCATTTTCTGCAACGAGACAGCTGGATGACGTTTTTTACTGGAGAATTACCAAGACATTGGATGACTTAATACACTGGTAAGTTATTCATTGTCTGAAACGAGACAATTGAATGACGTAATTATACTCTGAGGAATTACAAAAAATGTTTATAACCGAGTGATTGCCCGAGTGAAAATTTACATAACTGTCCCCGTATACTATATCTTGTTCAACTCTTCGCACATTCACGAGATATCCGCTTTCAAAATTGCGGCCCGCCATTTTGAAAGCGGAGAAGACCCTGGAAACAAGGTTGGGGCGCAAAAAATATTGCCGTCTGTCATGGCTGGAGGATTAGTTCTGTTCCTTGGCAAAGCTGAACGAAACTGTTACAAGTTCAAACTGCTCGATGTGGTAAAAATGAACGAACACATTCTTCTGAAAATGCCTTCTAATAATTCGCTCTGAAATATGGTATATGCTTCCAGCGATTCCTTTAAAAAGTTTAAAGTGAATTGGAACCAGGATCCTCCTGTTGGAACCGGAAGATCTTACCACCACGGCTGTAGGAGCTAGAATAGACCTGGAGTTTACATCACAATTTAATGGGCGCATTTGTAAACCGTCTAAGTAAAGGTGTGATATTCAACAGTGCTAGGATTGGATACCACGGTAGAATAAATAAACCATCTGAAAGCAATGGTCACATGACACATCTCCATATCACCCGGCAGTGGTAGCCATGGAGGGTACTGCCCATGCGTACTGGCCATGCACCAATTCGTAGTTGACTGCGGCGTGTTGGACACGCGGATGTGCGATGATGCGGCTCACAATATCACAAAGTTTTTCTTTAGAATCGATGCTTGCAGGAAACTCTTTAATCTATTGAAAATGAAAAGTTATGAAATTACACCCTGCCATGCAAAATTTAAGGGGGGGAGGGGTTCTCAACTACAACGCTGTTGCTAACGAGATCGATCTACAGACTATAGAGGTTAGCGGATTTGATCGATCCAACATGGCGGTGACAGCATGGAACAAGAAGACGTATTATGCGCATGCGTCACTAGTGCCAGTCCTGAACCGAGCAGAATACGTGGGAAAAGCAAATTGCCGCGCCCTCGAAGCAAAATGGATAACTGAATTTTTTTCTGGGGGGATCATTGATTCGTAAATTCTATAGCATGGATTTGCCTTTCTTTTGAAAAGTTGAAATGCGACTTGATATTTGATATACATATACAATCTGCAGACCATGCGTAACTTCCACATTACAGGAAATAGCCGCGGATTGAGCTCCTCCCAGCAATAACTTGGGTTGAGCGTGGTCCTTTAGGTTTGACCAGCTCCTTCTCCGCTTTCAGAATAGCGGGGAGGGGGTACAAAACCCTGGACAAGGATACCAGAATACTTCAAGAATCGTGGATTATTTGCATTAACGATGAAATTGCGTTAGGTTATTTCCAAAAGAAACGAAGACATAATATAACGTTTTACATGACGTAATATTCTAGGATTTTTGGAGTATTTCAGCAGCCCTGTTCCGGATTACACTGCCCGTCATTTACAACGCAGAGAAGGACCTGGAGAGAGTGAAAGTAAGAGTGATTTTACGAGTGATTTTCACTCTACGTTGACCGCGCAATAATTTTCCAAAGAGTCACGTTTCCTGTAAAAGCAAAATTACTGGTCTGTAGCCGCCCTCCAGTTTCCATGCAGCCGCACCGACCATTTTTGAGCGGCCGTTTAACTAACTTTCCTTTATTGAATTAGTATGAAACTTATACAAAATATTGTACTTAGTTTGAAGTTTATAAAAATGTAACAATTTTGTAAATCGCATTTAAAATTGCGGAGATAACGAGAAACATTGAAATAACTTGAGTCTAAATTCCGAGCGATTGCGATGGCATCTAGAAAAATCAAAACTATTACGATAAAATATGACATATGTCAAACAAAATATCTAAAAATAGTTTATCGTTATAGTTTTGATTTTTCTAGATGCCATCGCAATCGCTCGGAATTTAGACTCAAGTGATTTCAATTTTTCTCCTTTTCTCCGCAATTTTAAATGAGATTTACAAAATTGTTACACTCTTATAAACTTCAAACTAAATACAATATTTTGTGTAAGTTTCATACTGATTTATTAAAGGAAAGTTAGTTAAACGGCCGCTCAAAAATGGTCGGTGCGGCTGCATGGAAACTGTAGGGAAACACCTTAAGAAGTGAAAAAATATTGTATTTACCCTTCCAATGCCACCGTTCTCTCCAGTTCCGTTAAGCGACAGTTCATTGAGGAAAGCCTGAAGTTCCATGTCTTCCTTAACCCTTTGACGTGCAAGCGCACCTTTAGGCGCTGTTTACGGTCATACATATTGTACCATTTGTGACGTCATCAGTTTTAGCGTCCGAAGATATTTTTGACACTTAGCGGCAAGGGAAGGAGTAAATCTTGCTAAACATACCCAGATGAGACCGATTGGATGAATTGAACTGGAGTTTCACGCAAACAACCTCTGAACTTTATGTTACAAAATCAAAGGAAAATTTGCCCTTCCCACCGACGGCCACTTGACGATCAAAATTTCCACATTCCGCAACGTTTGGGTGAAAACTTTACATTGTCAAGAAAGACTATTAAAAGGTCAACAAAACTGACCAAAAAAAACAGACACAAAGGAAACTAAAAGAACGGGCTTGAGAATAAAAAAGAAAAAGTCAAGGCAAGTCGTGTTTTCTCGTTCAAAAACGAAATTTCGATCAGTGCGCATGCCCGAAGTCAAATTCTCAAATACTTCTACAAATGGCAGGAGGGTTTAGTTTGCTGAGCTGCAAACGATGTTATTGACTGTTCGGCCTCAATTTGGCTACATAATGGCCATAAAATGGCATTTGTAGCCTGAAAAAGCGTTTTTTGGTGGAAATTTGCACGTCAAAGGGTTAATAGCTTTATCGTCTTTATAATACCTGAAAAAAAATTGCGCTTTATCGTTTGTTTGTTTATTGAGTTTGTCACAGACGAAATTATAGTAATAAATAGCATAGAACATAGCATAAAGTTGTTACAGGCGAAATCCCAAATGACAACTGCCCCCTTCTGAATCATCTAAAGATTATTGCATTCGTCACAGGTTTACACAGTAATATGAACAACAAATTGTATCGTAACAAGGGAAAGGTGGAGAAGTCTTCTTCCATATTTAACCCTCGGGGGGGGGGGGGGGGGGGGGCAACCACCCCCACCCCCCTAAGATTTTTCTCCCATATTTTCAAGACCATTTAAGATTAGCACATGCCGTTTTCAGTAGCTGTTCGTGTATGCTTGAGACACATTTTAATAAAGTTTGGCGACAACCGGTTGCTATGGTAACGAGATATGACGACATAAGTAACATGTGGTCAAGCCATTTTTGAATAAAAATGCGTGTTTTTTACCTTTTTTCAGTGAAAAAAACATATGAAATGCCACCAAAAGCATCAAAATGTTTAATTGTATGTTATTTTGCAACTCTCGCAAACAATATTTGCAATTTCCGCATTTTTCCAAAAATTTTGAATTTTTAGTGAAAATCCATCATGGCGGCCATTTTGTATGACGTCACGGATTCCCAGCAGCGCCATAACCAATAATATTTACCTTATTTTGTAGAAAACATCGCGGGCTATCTATAAGATGTAACATATTTCCGAAATATTGCAACATCGCAAAAACCCAAGGGGAGAGGGGGGGGGGGGTGCAACTACCCCCCCCCCCCTCCCAATTACCACGGTGGGGGTATAAGTTTGCGTGTACGTCAAAGGGTTAAAGGACACTGTCACGGATTCGCATGCGCGGACCATGCTTACTTCCTGTCTACTTGAAAACATTTGGCCGCAATTCCGTATCTTGGAATCGGTGGCAGAAAATATTCATTTTCAGCGTAATATACGATGATTTAAAAAAAAATATAAAACAGACATGTCCTTTAGTGAAAGGGAAATAGGTATTTAACTGTGGCTGAAAAAATCGCCGATCGCATGGATTTTTAGGACGCAAATCGCCTACCAGTCTCAAACTGAGTGTTTTGTCTTGAGTCTGTCTTATGAAGGGAAAACAGTGGCGACAAACAGACCGGAAACCTGAAAACTATTTGTCGAGCATACTAACGGTTTTTTGACGTTAAATGATTCGTTTTAGGATTTTTCGAGATCGAGAGAGAGAGAGAGACAGACAGACAGACAGACAGAGAGAGAGAGAGAGAGAGAGAGAGAGAGAGAGAGAGAGAGATTGATTGAATGATTGATTCACTTTTATTTGAATACGGTAATTTCATAAGTTACATAACTTCTTTACATGAAAGCCGTATAGAAACAGAAGTAAATACTGTACAACTACACTAAAAATATGTACAAATAATAAAATATAATAAAATGTAGTCAACAGTTTGCCTGCCTACTAGCCAGTTTTCTTTTAAAGATAGCTTTAGATTCGGACGCTTTTATGTCATTTGGTAATGAATTCCACAGCATTCCTCCTCTGTATGAGAAAGACCCTTTATAATATTCTGTTTTTGGAACGTAGTCCAGTACAACATTATATTCCGTATTTCTTAGCATAGACTTATAAGGGTTGTTCTCACAGACAGAGAGAGAGAGAGAGAGAGAGAGAGAGAGAGAGAGAGAGAGAGAGAGAGAGAGAGAGAGAATGAATGAATGAATGAACTTTATTTAAACACGGTGTTTACATCAGTAACTAATTAACTGCTTTACAGAAAAGTCGTGTACTAAAAAATTTACTATTCCAATTATACAATGATCAGTAACTATATTACACTAACTAGAAGACAGCGAGATTGTTAATCCGTGTTTTAAAAGCGGAGAGAGAATTTGCAGATCTGATGTTAAATGGAATGGAATTCCATATTTTTGCTCCAACAAAAGAAAAACTAAGCAGTTGGTGGTGTGCTTCTCAAATGCGGTTTTTTCGAACCATAAAATAAGCGGTCCTCACTCCGCTCGGACCGCTATTTTTATGGTTCGAAAAAACCGCATTTGAGAGAGCACACCACCAACTACTCGAGATGTCCCTCCCTCAGCTTCTGTGAGCGGGAGCTCAGTGGAGCGAAAGATTTTGTTTTGGCTGCCAATTTTTCGACCACCTTTTTAAGCGGGGGGTCAAATGTGTTTTCCCCGAGCCCGCCCGCAATGGCAAGCGAGGCATCACCAATTGAAGAAATCCTTACCCCTTGTATATACGCAATGCCACAACCCCGGCGAAGACGGCGTGATGACGATCAACGCGAGCTGATTGCCTGGCTGGACGAACAGGCACGAAATATCGAGCGGATCGAGCCTGCCGATGAGGGCGAGCCTCAAAACAACCCCCCGGATCTAGATTTCGAACAATTTATTCAAATCTATGATTGGGTTGACCGACGGATTGAACAGGGTAGACGAATAATCGAGTTACACTTTGTAAATGGGCTCGAAAACTCTCTTGTCGCCAGAATTTTGAACAAAATCAAGCAAAATGTTCACACACGGCACGCAATCAAGTTAATCTTCACAGTCGAGCTGCGAAACACTGAAACCGAGGAGTTGAGAAGTTTTTATCAAAACAATCAAACCGGGCCTTGGCTAGCCACTCTCTCCGAGACACGACAGTGGTTGCAATCTCAGGAAGAGCTTCGTCTTCAAAACGCAAGACTCAAAAGGCCTGACACCAAATGGGTTTATGAACGCACCGTCCTGCTCGAGGTTAAAGTCATTCTTGACCGGCAACCCTTGCAAATAGGCCTAGGGCGGCTTCCTGATTGGATTCGCAACAAAAGAGAAGTCATTTCTCTTGACACTTTCAACGACAATCTTTGTCTCTTTCGTTGCTTGGCTGTCCATCGAGGAGCTCATAAAAGGGACAACACTCGCAGATCCAGAGAACTCGCGGAAAGCTTCTTCGCAGTTTATCCGGGGCTTCGAGGTCAGTTAAATTTGCGGCACTTGTCTAAAATCGAAAAGCATTTCAAGCAAGGAATTGCCGCATATCTTGTTCTCCCCAATGGTGACTTCATTTTATCTCACAGCCCTGCGAATTACAACAAGGTGGGTGCTTCAACCATGATTATCGGTATTCATCGGGCCCACTCCTTCTTGATCACCAACATCAATAAAGTCACAAACAATTACACCTGTGGCGAGTGCGGCGGGAGGTTCACACGGGCTGCTGCTTTAACTCGCCACTCCAAGACGTGTAATCGAGGCCAAACCAAAATCGACTGCCCCGGGAAACGTGTCCTTCCTCCAGAATCAGCTTTTGAGAAAGCCTTTTACCCAGAAGGTGGTTTCGGTGTCAAGGGAGTGTGCTGGCTGGAGTGGGAGGCGAAGCAGGCTGGCATTCACATCCACCATCACAGATGCGGCCATGGCGGTGAGAGATATATTTGTGGGGCCCCAGTCGACGGCTATCACCCAGAAAGCAAGACAGTTTTTCAGTTCCACGGGTGTCACTGGCACGGTTGCGAGGAATGTTACTCCGAGGGAACGAGGCAGGAAGGTATACATGTTGACCGCAAAGGCAACACAATCACAAGGATGGTTGCTTACCAAAAGACCCTGCAACGAACTCAGTTGCTTCGAGACGCTGGGTATACCGTGGTGGAAAGGTGGGAACACGAAAAGCCTTCCCCCTGGTGGAATGCTCGTTGCCCACAGAAAATAAACAAAACATATCCCCACGCGATCGTCTACGACTTCGAAGCATACCAAGACAAGACCAAGGCAGCTCGCCCGACACACGATCTCTCTTATGAAAGCGAGCATGTGCCCATCTCAGTCTCCATTGCCGACATGTTAAACCCTGAGCCTGAGTACATTTGCTCCAAAGAGCCTGACGAGCTTATCGGGCTGTTTTATGCCTCCCTGGAGCGGCGAAGCGCAGCCATCCGAGAAGACGTGGCTGGCAAATATATGCCCCCAGACCTTGAGAATCTTCCTGAGAAGCAACTCAAGCTCATCGACAAATGGTGCAACCAAGTGCCTGTGGTCGGCTTCAACTCAGGCCATTACGATCTCAAGCTTATCCGCAAGTACTTTGTTTCTCATTTCGCTCAAGAGAACGGGGTCTTCGCCGCGGAGAAAGAGGGGCGCATCATGTTCATCAACACTCCCAGCTACAAGTTCTTGGACATCATGAATTATTTGGCCCCAGGCATCACGTACGACAAGTGGGTCAAGACGTATGGAGCGACACAGACCAAGTCCTGGCTCCCATACGAGTGGTTTGACAGCGCTGACAAGCTGGATTGCCCTGGTCTTCCCCCACACGAGTGCTGGTACTCACAACTCAAAAGGGCCTTCGTTCTTTCTCCCGAGGAGCACAAAGAATGCAAACGCGTCTTCCACGAGCAAGGCATGAAGACATTCGGGGACTGGCTTGAGCATTATAACAATCTCGACGTGGCTCCATTCCTCGAAGCTCTCCAAACGATGAAGGGCTTTTACACGGGTCTCGGGGTGGACATCTTCAAAGACGCGGTCTCCTTGCCAGGCGTATCAATGCAATACGTCTTGCGAGGGTCATTGAGAGGGGGGGCGCAATGCTCCAGCCCTATACGCCCCCGGCCCAGAAGCTTACGCCATGCTGAAGGCGGCTGTGGTTGGCGGGCCAAGCTTGGTCTTCACCCGCAAACACGTGCGAGGCGAAACCCGCATTCGTTCTCACAAACACGGCGACTTAGCGCGCATCACGAAACGGATTGTGGGGTTCGATGCAAACTCCCTTTACCAAAGCACGATGCTGCAGGAGATGCCCTGTGGTAAAGAGACGGTTGTAAATTACAACTCCCCGGTGCAGGCAGCGAGAGTTCTTGAAATGAAGCTGCATACAGGCAGGTGGTTCGGGTTTGCGGAAGTGGACATCGAAGTCCCCCGACAGTTGTGGGAGAAGTTCGAAGAGTTTCCACCGCTATTCATCAACCAAGCAGTGCCTAACGAATTTGTTCCACAGCATATGCACGATTACCTCCAAGAAAGTGGCCGAACCCGCTTTCCCGACCAGAAAAAGCTTCTGGGTGTGCTGTCAGCGAAAAAGATGTTGATATACGCCCCCCTCTTGAAATGGTATCTCAACAGCGGGCTCAAGATCACGGCAGTCTACCGCACGATCGATTACATACCCAAAAAGCTCTTTAACTGGTTCGTTCGCGAGGTCGCGCACAATCGAAGGAAAGGCGACGCTGACAAGGATAAGGCCCTGCTTGCTGAAGTGTTCAAGCTTCTTGGCAACAGTGCTTACGGCAAGTTCATCGAAGCCGTGGAGCGCCAGACAAGAACGTTGTACACAACTGACGAGGATGAGGTCGACAAGCATCTCCGCTCGGCCTTGTTCGATGACCTCGAAGAGATTGGAGAGGCATACAAGATCGAGCTGCGCAAGCCAAAGGTCACAATCGACCGGCCTTTTCAAGTGGGTATTGTTGTGTACCAACTTGCCAAGCTTCGCATGCTGGAGTTCTATTACGACTTCCTAGATTACTTCATCGACAGGCGCGACTTCGAGCTCATCCAGATGGACACGGACAGCATGTATTTCGCTCTTGCGCACGACACCCTGGAAGATGCCGTTCGCCCGGAACTTCGAGACCAGTTCGATGCGGAGAAGAAGAACTGGTTGGCATGGGACAAGTGGAGCGGCAGAGAGCCGGGCTTGTTCAAGCTTGAGAAGGAAGGCACACGGGCCATCGCCCTATGCAGCAAGTGTTATTACGTAGAAAACGAGGCTAGCGGCGAGGCTAAGATGTCCTCCAAGGGCGTCAACAAGAAGCAGAACGAGCTTCGCTGGGAAAGGTACGAAAGTGCCCTGCAGGGGGGCAGGAACATGGCCACCAACAGGGGCTTTCGAATGCACAACGGGGCCATGTTCACTTACGAACAACACAAGCTGGGGCTTTCTGCTTATTACGACAAGCGTTGGGTGCTGCCAGACGGCATCCACACAGAACCAATCGAGTTTCACAACCCAGCTGGGGGCAACTGAGTGCCCGGTGGTACATCCATCAGCTCCTCACGAACAAATCCTCTCTTAGGGCCATCGTAAAGGTAATAAACGACAGGCGCATCTGGCTTGGTGACAACCTTCTCAATGTTGTGGACCTTCAAAGACCAGATCGGGTCGGTCGCACGCCTACCACCGCCCTCAAGCTCACCGGGATAATAAAGATATCTCACACTCACCCGTGGTGGGAGCTTCTTCTCATTCACCCCCACAGGCCTAGCATATGGAGTCGCAGGCTTGGAAGAAACGGCTTTCTCTTTGATTGCTTGAGCGGGCTTCTTGCCAGTGAGTCTTGTCACTTCATTGTTCAAGGCCGAGACAACATCTGGCAGTCTTTTAACCCATGCAGTCGAACGACCAAAGGACATATTCATTTCAACGGCATACTGATAACCAAACAACCTTTCAGCCAGGGTGCGATTGAATCTCTCCACAATTGCTTGGTCTCTGTGGATATCAACCCGCCCGCGACGAATGGTCGTTTTGTTGTTTTCCATGGCCTTAGTCACAGCCCCCATAAACTCTTTCCCAGGGTCAACTTGGAAGAGTTGAGGCCATTTCAAAGGCCCACGCCTGTAAATCTTCTGAAATGCCCTTGAGACTTCTTCAGACTCTTTCGAAGTCAGGGGCTCTGCTGCCTTGTAACGGCTAGCCACATCAACAAGGGTTAATGCGTATTTGTAAATCTTTCTCCCGTGTGGAAGTTTGTCGTGGGGCAGGAAGAGAAGATCTGCTTGATGCACTGCATTGGGTGATGAGACATCAAACTTGGGTCGAGGTATATGGCGTGGCGCTGGGAGGTAAACTTGCCAAAGGGCTTGTTTGACCAGCCATTTCTTTGCGACATCATCAGAGACCTTGGCCGCTGCAGCTAGCTTTTTAACAGCGGCAAGCCCTTTCCAATACCCTTTCGGACTGTAATAGATCTTTGAGAGTTTCGCCTCCATAGAGGGTATATATATGTTTGTTTACAGAAAGCGATAAGCCGCATACCCACCCGCAAGCAGGGTGCCTCCAATGAACACAAGTTCACCATTCTGTTGTTGTGGGCTGGGCTTGTAGAAGTCCGAGAACTGAGGCTCTTTGTAATCTTTGATTTGTTTATCTGGTTGTGTTTGGTGCATCTGGTTATACAAGACAAGTGCTTGGTCAGTGGTTTGGAAGTTTTTGCTAGCTTGGTGTTTAACCCGATCGTTGGCTGCAATCCAGTCGAGGAGCTTGGTGCGGTCCTTCTGGTATTTGGCGTAAGCCGCTTGGTATTGTTCAAGGGCGTGGTCATGTCGGATTTTCTCATCCATTGCTGCCTTCCCATTATCACTAGACAGATATTTAGCGAGATAATTACCGCCAGTGAAAGCGGCCGCATTGAGAACAGCGCCAAGAGCCATTATTGCAATCGAGGCCATTGTGTATACATATGGGTTTTACATGTTGTCTGGGAGGATTTTCTGGTCCTCGAGATATTTCTTCAGCGCGATGCTGCCAGCCATGACGGCTGTGAACTTGACGTAATTCATTAAGCTTGCACTGGGGTCGGCAGTGAAGTTCTCTTTGATGGTCTTTTTTCCAATCCAACCAATACCAGCGACAAGGCCAGTGATTGTTGCGGCGTCGAGGATAGACTTCACAAGCTTGTTGTCAGACATGGTTTGTGTCCAGTATACATATGTTTTTATTTTTCTGACTCAGACTCGACCTCGACTTCGACCTCGACCTCGGCCTCGGCATCGGTCTCGGGGCTCCTCGACCTCGGGATCTGTCTCAGACTCCGACTCGGCCTCTGACTCGGTCTCGACCTCGGACTCGGGGGCTCGGGGCTCATGCACGTACACATACTCGGGCTCGTTGTGCCTATTCAGGGCTAAACCGCAAACTGTATCAAAGGCGACCGAAGTAAGTCCAAACCAAAGAAGAAACACACCTCCGATTGCAGCAGAATTCATCGTAGCCTGTAAAAGATTCATGGTGCAGTATATATATGTTTTTATTTTTTTTATTCCATGTTTTTTATTCCTTGTCTTACAGGAATTCGAGATGGGGGTGTTGCTGGTGGTGTTGCAGCGGGGGTGTTTGCTGGCGTTGATGGTGTGTTTGATTTGCGCCCAAACCTTTGCATTATGGCTTCGCGCTGGTAATAAACACCAGCAGCAGAGACAATCACCCCACAAACCCCCAGAATATAAACGATTGAGTTGTTGTTGCTGTCACTTGTTGTGTCACTTGTTGCAGAATTGTTTTCACTTGTTGAGGGTGCAGGCTTTTGTGCTTCGGCCTTTTTCTTTGCTTCCGGGGCCAGGCGGTTGCGTTCTGCTAGCCTTTTACCAGAAGCAACGCGGCCGGGGTTCTTTTCTGTTGCAGGCTTTGTTTTCGGGGCCTCAGAGGTAACACGGTCAGGTGTTGGAGTTGGAGTTTGAGTTTCTTCAGGGATCGTCTCGAGTGGTGTGGTCATCCTGTATATATGTGAGTTTTATTTTTTACAAGATGTGATAAGTGTGCTGCCAGGTTGCTGCCAGGTTGCTGCCAGGTTTCTTCAAGGTTCCTGCGAGGTCGGCACAGGCCCCAGCCCAACTTCATCAAGGCCCTCAAGTGGATAGCCTTCACTGTCTCTGGTTGGATGTGTGGGTTGGGGTTCTAATTCTATCAAATCAGGCTTGTGATCAGGCTCTCGTTCAAGCTTGATGTGTTTTGTTGTGATGAGAGCAGCATTGGCAAGCGCCAGCAATCGCCCGCATCGCAAGGCAAGACCCCCAGCAAGATTTGACAGCTCCTGGTTGATGATGTAGTCGTTCTTGAGTTCTTTCTGCAACTCCGCCACATCATCAATCGGGACCACCATACCAACGCCTTTAGTCACGAGCATGATGCCAGAATCAACTAGGGTTTCGGTTGTCTTGTTGCCAACGTAGGCTCGTACCGTTTGCAGTACTTGTCAACGTCCTTGTCTGACAACCGCTTGACATGATCGTGTGTGAGCTGCACGCCGATAGCTTCTTTGGCCTTGCCAGTTGAAACAAGGATTGCCAGCTTCTCACGTTTGGCAGGAATGCCATTTTCACCAACTAACCCTGTGGGAGGTGTGGTTTCAGGGGTGGCCTCCAGCATCTGCATTACTTCGAAAACGGCCTGGTCTTCAGCTGCTTGTGCCATCAGGGGTATATATATGTTGTTTTATTTTTCAATAATTCTCTTGATGTCTGGCAAAAGAGTTTCAAGCTCTCGTATAAGCCCCGCCATGGTGTCTGGCATAGAATTCAACCGCAAGGGATATCTGTTGAGAAGCATGAGGCGCAGATCTTCCTCACCAGCGGCTTTGATAATTTTGTTTTGCGCATCAAGTGTGTGTTTGTGCAATTTATCCAAAAGCTGTGAAAGCAGTGAGCTTGTGTAGACTTGTTGGCGCATTCATGGCCATGGTATATATATATGCATTTAAACCTTGTACTCAATTCCATACGGGTGCCTCAGAGAGAAAACCAGGTGGGAGAACTTGCGGGATTTGAGCCTTGCGATAAACTCTTTGTACTCCTCGTGGGAGAGCTCGCCGGCATAATCTTCGAATATGGCTTTGGTTGTCTTGCTGGATGGCGTGTAAAAGAGCACGATCGCTGCAATGTTATCACGATATGGCTTGGCAATGCTGGTAATCTGCTGGGTCAAGACCCACACGGATATGTTGTCATGCCTTGCGCTGAACCCCAGATTGACCAGCTGGCTCGTGCGGCCTTTAACATCTTTGGAGGCGGCGCAGTCATCAAGAATGAATAAAGTGTTGGTGCATGTGAAAAAGAAGCTCGCCAGCCTCAACCAGTCTTCGATCTCGTGCTGTTGGCAGACGATGACGAAGATGTGTGGATCGCGGTCCACAAAGCCATCGTATGTCTTGTTCTTAACAAATGTTGGGCAGAATAAAACGATGTAATCAAAATAACCCCTAAAGGGGTCTCGCAATTGGGAGAGAAGATACTGTGTCTTGCCAGAGTTAGTGGGGCCCACGATTAGTGCATTGAATGGCAGCTTTCTTGGGTCCATAACCAACACCTATATTAGTTGGTTTGCAAACTGGTTGGGAGGGTACCTTTGCCAGAAGTCTTTGTATTTCATTGTGTGACAGGAATCCGGGGGATGGCAGGGGAGCCGGTTTGGGATAGAAGTTGATCTTGTTGTTTGTAGGCATGGGGCTGGTCATGGGGCTGGTGGGTATATAATATGTGTGTTGTGCGTGTGCGTGTGTGTTGCGTTTACCTAGTACTGTACAGAGGCCAGCTGCCTGTCCATGATGTTCATCTGTGAGTCTGAGAGGGTGAAGATGTGGCAGAGTGCGTTTCCCGAGCCTGTGCCGTTTCGTTCGATCTCGAGTTGCACGCCATCTTGTGTGTTGACGAGCCGTTGGCCGTTGCCGTGCAGGGCTGTGTCACCCATGGCCCGCAGGTCAATCCAGAGACCAAACTTGTTGCCTGTGAGATATTTGGTCAAGTTCATGTTAGGCCTGCCGTCCGTGTGTGGGGTAAAATGCCGGGTTATCTCTCTCCACATGTCTGTACCACTGATGCCCTCGTTGTAAAGCCTGTTTGGAACACCGTTGACTGTGACCTTCACTTTGGTGATGTCGGGATTGAAATAGTTCTCAGAGTCCCTGGCACCAGCCGTGTAGGGGTTGATGAACAGCAAGAGGATGCCCTTGAGAGACCGGCGCTGTGGGTAACCCTAAGATTCAGCCGAGTGTCACCTCCTTTTGAGAAGGGATGCACCCGATCTCGCATTACCAGGTCATAAGCGAACTCCTTGCCACTGGTGTAAGTGCTTGTTGCATCGTCGGCCAGACTCTTACTTCTGATCGTCTCATACTCCAGCTGGATGTTTTCATACTTGTACACGAGCTTGCTTGTGTCTGAGCCTCGGACAACTTGGTTTGCGGGGGCGAGGGTTAGTTCGAAGACCAGATCGTTATACAGTGCTTGAGGATATATGATTCCGTGGTCAGTTAAGATTTGGTGATCCAGCTTGTTGCGATACTTATTCTTGTATATTGTCTCAAGCTTATTTTCAGCATCAACGCCTGAGCTCTTCTTGTCTCCAGCACCAGAGCGGATCTTACACAAATCCACACTCTGGATGCCCTCCATAAGCATATTTTCCCGCTCATCGGTTGATTTGAATAAGTCTTCGAAGATCTTGTAGATGTCGTACCCAACCGTGTCCTGGACAGTGGTGGCGGCAAACTTTACAACGAACCTGTCCACCAGGGCCCGAGAAACATTTTGTACAAGAAAGTTGTTTGCATGGCCCCCGGCTAGGCTGATGTTGAACACCAGGGCAAGTGAGCCGGACACAATGACATCGTGCTCGCCCAGCTTGGGCACCGAGATGTACAGTGTCTCACCGGGATTGGCCTCAGAGGGGTTGAATGTGATGCGCTTTACGGTTCGCTCTGCTTTCATGGCGCCCAGTGTCTTTTCACTGTGAGATGGAAGTAAATTCGGTTGCACAGCCATGGTATATATTTGTGTTTTTAAAATTCATATTTATATATCATCATGGCTGAAGGCGGATATGATCCAACAACTGAAAATGAGAATCCTTGGGAAGACTGGGGGATTGACCACGATGATGATGATGACGACGACGAACAAGAAGTTGACACAAGAACACCTTTTCAACCAGGTGGCACATCCACCCCATACCATGGCGGCGAGCAGCATGAAATGCATACAATGCCTCACGAACAAAGTGGGCTGCCAGGTGACCCTTTAGAAGTCCCTCTTCTTAGTGACTTCTCAGACGCAACTGATAAAGCACAAAGGATTGATAAAGCTATGGACTGGTTCAAAAGGCGCTTTCCAAAAGTAGCCTTCGACAGATTACCCCCAATTGGTTTCGGTAAAAAAGCAGGAAATGAAGAGAAAATAGTTACCTTTGGCCCAAAGGGTGGCGAAACTCCCATTTTCAAGCAAGATAAGTCGGGCCTTCTTAAATCATTCACAGACAAGTTTAAAGGGGCTCTTGGCCCAAGCGCTGAAGAGCTTGTCTCTGAAGACAATGCATCAATAAGGGAAGAAAGACAAAGATTGAAGGAGACAGAAAAACAACTGAAGGAGAATGAAAGGATTGCTGTGGAACAACAACAAGCAGCAAATGAGGTGCAAAACATCAGAAACAGAATTGAGCAAGTTCAAGCGAGGATTGACAATCTGGAACAGGAACACGGTTCAAGCGTTGAAAATCAAGCCGAGATAGACAGCCTAAAACGGGTGAAAAAGAATCTTCAAGGCGATCTTGAAACCCCAAAAAAAGAATTAGGGGCTCTTCAAAAAATACAAAAACAACGACACCAAGAACAGGCAAAGGTTGACAAACTCAGAACACGCCTTTCTGAGAAAACAAGAGAAAGAAATGAAGTTGAAGCAAGGCTAAACTCTACTAAACCCCTTGATGAGTTAAACGAAAGAGAAGCCGAGCTTGAACGGCAGAACGCTGCTGACAGACTCGTCATAGAGGATGAGAACACGTCTCCCTCTGACAGAGCAGCCGCGGAAGACCGGGTTACTGAGCGAGAAGAAGAGCTGGCAAGGCTCAGAACACAGGTTCAAGAAAGGGAACAAGCCCTGTCTTTGAGAGAGAGGGTCAGAGAAATCTTCAAGAAATACGGATGGACCCTGCAAGCTATTGTTCTGGCAGCTGGCATCACCATCAGCGCTGTGGTACTCGCCACCTTGAACGGCCTGGCAAGGGCTACCAAGGCTATTGGCAATGGGCTTAAAGAGCTTGGCAAAAAGGCAGCCAGCGCCTTGCCTGGCCTCATTGGTTCAATTGTGAGCTTCATCTTCAAAGCGGCTGGGTCGGTCATCTCCTTTCTGGGTGAACACGCCTGGCTGCTCATCCTTGCCGTGGTGGCCTTCCTTGTTGAAAGGATCACCAAGCGTTCGAAGTCTTGAACACTTATCTCGACCAAACGAGAAGGCCTGCCAAAGCAAGCGCGCCAACAGCAACGACTGCCTTGGAGACGTGATGCGGGTCGGGCTGTGGTGTGGGTGTTGGTGTGGGCTGTTGTGAGGGCTGTTGTGCGGGTGTTGGTGTTGGGGCTGGTTGTGGTGTGGGTTTGGGCGCGATGCCCTGTGCCTGTGTGGCCTGTTTATGTATCGGGTTTGATGGGTGGCTGTTTGGTGGATTAATCTTTGTCGGACCACCGTCCATGTGGCGGAGGGAGGCTTTTTTTGTGCCCAGATTAACACCACTGTTCACGCCCAGCTTCATCCCTTGCGTTGCCTCCTGTAGATTGTTGTTATACCCGATCACGGTCTCTGTGTTGATAATCATGCGCGATGGCATGAGCCAGCTACCGGGTGCTGTCGCAAAGTCTAAACGCACTTTCGTTGCTTGGATGGCAAGCTGGTAACGCTGTACGCTTGTTGCGATGTCGTTCAGTATTATGGCCTCCTTTAGATGGGTGAGGAATACTCTCTGCGTTTCGAACGCCCGGCCTCCTTTTCCAATAATGCTGCTGCGGGTTTTGGCTTGTGAACCAAGAATGCAGTACACAAAGGCCTCGATTGATTGGTTCATACGCGCGAGCCCTGGCTGTGTTAGCCCCTGTGCGTAATTTGGCACAAAGTGCTCGAACTGGGTGTCCGTCCCTTGATCGTTGCGAACGAAAGATATACCATTGGCGTGATAGTTGGGGTCGTTTCTGTCAGTGATGCGCTCATCATCGAACAGAGCTAGATCAGAGTCTGGATAGGTGTAATCGGTAGAGATGGGGCCCTCTCCAGTTACCCAAATGTAGACATTCCCAAGCCCGTGGTTCTTACCGTATGTGTAACGGAAGTCAGAACTGGGGTCGATACCGAACTCTATGCAAATCTTCTTGTATGCGTCGATGTTGTATTCGTTGTCTTTCTGGGAAAATGGGAGGTCGTCTGGCAAAGTACTCACTCTTTGTTCCCCACCCATCTGGTAGAGTATTCGCCTTGTTGTGAAATAAACGTGAAACCGGTAAAACGACCTTAACTGGGGTGTTAAAGATAGACTGGAGTTCTTATCGAAGAGAATGTCACGCGAGATTCCACAGCCGGTTGTTGCACACCACAGGGCGAAAGAGAGTTGTTGCGGCCAAAAACTCATATGCGGGCCACCCATCCACTTTCGGCCGTATTTCGCGGTTGTGAATGAAATCTGTGTATCCCTGAAGATATTTCTGTATTTCGTTGTGAAATAATCAGTTGGCGTGACGTAAATCTTTTGCTCTTTGTCATTCAAGATTGCGCCAATCATCATGTCTTTGTCTATTGTGGTGGAGAAAGCAACAGCTGGGATTGACTTTTCTGGTTGCCCCAACGATAACTGATAAGGGAAACCCCCGTCATAGACAAGGCCAAGAGCGTCTCTTTCGGCGCCAGTCCAATCTTTGTGGGCTATTTCTGTGATAAGTGCCCATGAGCCAGGGGCCTTTTTGTAAAGCACTTCTCCTGTGGCTGTTTTATGGTCGTCACCATACTCTACTTGCACTTCAAAATGGGACATATCAGCGTTAGGGAAACGCTTTTTGAAGTCTGAGAGCGCCTTGGCCTTAGCTGCGGCGTAGAGCCTGGCAGCCTCCGGCGAACTCAACCAAGCCATTTCAGGATCTGTGTGTGGCTTTGGCGCGACATGGGTATAGGCATTTGGAGGCGAATAAAAAGGAGGTGGGGGCCCGTAATTGTGGCCGCCGATGTTTATACCAAGATTTGAATTAGGATTAAATCCACCGGGCCGTCTGCCAAACATGATTGTATATATTTATATTTTAAAATGTTTTCCTGTGTATATTTATGTTTTTCCAATAAACTTACATATACACACCATGGTTGTGCTTACAGTTACCACAACTTCGAACCCCTACACTCTGTACTTTGATCACGTGATCAAGAATGCACACTTCATCCGCCTCCTGTCTGCCTCGTTTTACAATTCGTGGCATACTTGGTAGAAACAGTGAAAATAGCCGCAGTCCTTTCTGGTGATAACCCAAAAACTACCATCATTGACATTGGCCCTGGGTTTGTTACTCCTAATAGCCTTGCAGACATGATAAATGGTAAATTTAAAGAAAAGGGTATTGCTCTGCAGGCAAAACCATATGAACTTGGCGTTCTTTCTATGTTAAACCCAGGACAAAAATACATAATATGGGTTTCCCCAAATATCTCAAGATTGTTTCATATAGACATAAAAACATATCCACATTTTACCATAAAAGGTTTCAAACTTCCAGGCACATACTTTGTCTACTGCGATCTGCTTGACAAAGAACAGAACCTTCTCAATGGCAAACCTTCAAGCTTATTGGCTCGTTTTGATATAACCGGAAAACCTTTTGAGAAGATCAACTACCAAGGGACCCAACATGGCGTCTGGCATATTGTCGATGGCTCTGGTAAACATGTAAATGACATCACACTGTCGATCAGAGATGAAAAGAGCAACCTCGTTGACTTCAAAGGCATGCCCTGGGAATTTGAAATTGAAATAAAATAAACTTATATATACTCGCATCTGTCATAGTTGTGTTGACATTTGTCACGACTTTGAACCCTCACACGATCTATTTCGACCACCCACTACCGCAACCGAGATACATACGTCTCATCTCTTGCTCAATTTTTAACTCGTGGCATACTTTGAAAGAAAACGCAAGTGTTTCAGTACAAAACTCTTCATCGGATGATCCCTCAATACCCTTAAGATCAGGCCATCACACTCTTGATAGCTTAACGAAATACTTTGAAAGTCTAAAAAGTTACGACAGACGTTTAAACCTAACAATTGAAACAAACGCGCCATACGGGGCCATGAACATTCATAATAACGGCAGTGCTGTGGAGCTTAGTAACAATCTGGCAGAATTGCTTGGCATAAGTCCTGTATTTACTTTTGACGCTTACGTCAAGCGTTTAACATCGCCAAGCACTTACTTCATCCATTGTGATTTGGTTGATAAAGAACAAACCCTCCTAAATGGTAAGCCTTCGACGGTTTTGGCTCGGTTTGATATCCGCGGAAAGCCGTTTCAGAAGGTGTTTTACGAAACCACACAGCAGAACGTCTTGCGTGACGTCTCGTCTGGCGATTATGTAAATAGCATATCGCTGTCAGTGAAGGATGTAAATGGCGACCTCTTCAACTTCAATGACGCGCCTTTGGAATTTGAAGTTGAGATAAATTAAAAAATCATATATATACCCACGCCATGAGTTCTGCCAATGTGCTTCCATCGGCCCCCGAATACAGCGAGACACAACACCTATACCCAGTGTTGCCAAATGGTGATGACTTCCGTCTTAAAAAGATCTCTGACCTGCAGAAAGAGCTTGAGACAGAAGCCGGTCATTACAGGCAGGTCGCAAAGAAATACAAACGAACCCACTCTGTTGTTCACGGCTCAGCCGTTGGTCTTGGTTTCATTTCTGCGGGTTTGTCTTCTGCAATCTTGGCAACAGCTTTATCAGGAATTGGAGTCATCGTAAGTCCAGCACTTGCAGCGATTGCCGCCGTTTCAGGCTTTTCATCAGCTGGCCTTACTGCGTTCGGTAAAAGGCTCGAAAGAAAAATCACCAAACATGAAAAAATCTACACACTCGCCATTGCTAAACGAAACTCTGTCAATGACTTGATTTCAAAAGCTCTGACGGACAAGCGAATCAGCGATTCAGAAATTTCAATCATTCTTCGCGAGGTTGAAAAATATCACAAACTGAAAGCCTTGATTCGCTCTGGTGACAAAAAGGCAACACAAGGAGACAGGCAAACTCCAGCGCTAGATATAAACAAGATCAAAACCGAACTTCGCAAAGAAGTCAAGGAAGAGTTTCAAAAAAAATTCAATCGTCTCACAGCTGTGTCCAAATCAGATTTGAAAGATTAAATTCTGGATTTAATCTACAATTCTTGAGGGAAAAATCATAAACAACACGAACTTCAGAACGAACGTCTTTATAGCCGCTGGTATTGATATGACGTAATCACATTCTTGAGTGACCCCGCGTTCCAGAGTGACCCCGTTTTCAAGTTTTTCAAAAAGCAAAAAAAAAAAATTTTTTTTTTTTAATTTTACTTCTTGAAAAAGCTGAAAACGGGGCGCTCTGGAACGCAGGGGCACTCAAGAATTTCATATCGAAAGTTGTAATTTTCTAAATACGGCCTTTACACAACAATACCGGAAATCACGGGAAACCCCCAATTGAAAAAATTGTAATCTCTAAATATAAACATGACTGAGTTTGACGTACGGCTCAATGAACTTGACAAAGAGCACAAATTTGCCATCCTTCGCTCGCTATACGGCAGCGATTACAGAAAAGAAATACACCGCTTGTGCCTGCCGGAAAAATTCTATCTGTTATGCGAAGATATGGGGCGGGCAGAGATTGGGAAGCAATATCTACAAAAACATTACAAAGACATGCAGATTGAACGCTGGGACCGAAGACTCCTGTCTTGTTATGACTGTGGTGGCTCCTTTTTGCAATCAATAGATTCTTGTGAACTTTATTGTAAAAGATGCGGCCGTGTGGAAGTGCTCGATGATGCTCAGGCATATACACATCAAAACAATTTCCACAGACCAAGCCATCGGTCGGGACGAAGTTATGTGTTTTGTTATGCTTTGAACCGGCTTATCAAAAAGCTCAAATGTCTGCCTGTACAGTTGACTCTCGATCAAATCCATGAAACGAAACGTGTCTTCAAACAAATAGAAGGTCGGCTTCCGAGAATATCTTATACGTTTGTGATCTACAAAATCCTGAACATTATAACACCGCTTGAAGCCCCGCAACGAGTGATTATAAATTACCTGAGACAACAATGGATGTCTGATGCGATGATAATCAAAAACGAATATTTATGGGATAATGCATTCAGAACTCTGGAGTAAGCATTTTCCATTAGAAAGGCTTCCAAAACGGCCTTGTCATCGCCTGTGTTTGGAGTTATGGCAGAGTCCTCGGTGTAAGTATAATTTCTGATTCTTCCTTTCAATTTTGATAAATTCTCATGAAAACATTCGATAGGTCTTTGAATGTCCCTCAAGAAATCTGGTTTTTTAAACTCCCAAATTTCAGTGAGATCGAGCAATTTCCAAGCGAACATTGCGACAGGTTTTGGCCCTTCTCTACGCGGGTTAGAGAACGCTTCTTTCATAGAAAGTAAACGTAGAAATTCAGCATTTTCGTCACGGGCTGTGAACGTCATTCTTATTTTGCCATAAGAAACCCAAATCTCTTTAGTGGCAATTAAACCCATGACATGTTCAAACAAAGCAATTGTTTGTGTTGCACCAAGATCAATAAGTTCGGCTTGATTGATCTTGATGTTTTGTTTGCTGAATAGATAACAGACCCCCCATGCAAGAGTTGATTTGTTTTTTGTCTTGTATGTTTTCCCGGCGTTGAGAAAAGAATTGTGAGCTAAACTTGGTTCAAGCTGATTTAAAGAACACATTCTGAAATAGCCGTCAACAAACAAGCCTTTGGAGACCATGTCACCACTCAAAGCAAGCCCTGTTTGTATCTGATCGCTATAATAGCTAGGAATTCTGTTAATAGCTATTTTTCGCTTGAACGGACACTTGAACTCTAACAAGTTTAATGTGTTATCTTTATTCATGAAATAACCGTCTGGGCTACAAGTGACCTTTCGATAAAGCGGATGCTCGCTTGACAGATTAAGAGAGATGCTGTGGCCAAAAACGGAAACAGAATGTTTTTGCTCAAAATACTTGCGAATAAGCGGTTCGAACAGATTGCCCCAGGTACAAGCCGCATTCTTATGCATAACCGGGGGTTGAATTTTCTTTAAGAGCAAGCTTCTTCGCGTTTCGAACGGCGAAGTGGCTGTTAAAGCAGAAACTTCAGAGACACCAATTGTATTTTGTCTGGCTGAGAGCCAGTCGGCGCTCTTTTGTTTCAGCCCAGTGTTCCTCGATTTGAGAAAGTTCATGAAATCTTGTGTTGTCGCCATCATTGGTATGTAAAGGGTAAAGGTTTTTTCAATTGGTAATAACCACACAACTCTGTTTGAAAAGCTGCGAGTGATGACTTGCCTTCGATGAAATCAGAAACAAAGCTCAAATCTCGGATCCTGGATAAGGGGTTGAGAGCCTCCAGGCTTTTGTTTTTAAATGGTTCTTGTTCTTGCCCGTTAAGCCATGCATTCAGATCATGCTGGTTAATGTTTGCAAAAACATCTCGAACATCCTCACGCTGTATAAAAACTCGCGGGTTTCTTTTCGCGGAAGGGCAACCATTTCTTAAGTGTCTGTAAACCGTTGATTTACACAATCTTCGATTGCAGCCGGGACAAATCTCTTTCGGGCGTGGTTCTGTTCTCAGCTTCTTGCAAGCGTATTTTTGATGCTCAACAAGAGAATGGCCTTGGGTGAAGTTTAAACCACAATGTCTGCAAGGGTTGTATTCGAACGTCCCTTTGTTCTTTGCATATAAATCATCACCTTCTTTCAACTCAATTCCCCTCATTTTCAAAAACGCAACGGCAGTCATTGGTTCGTTGGCGAGGGGCATTGTCACGTATATACAAGGGGTAAGGATTTCTTCAATTGGTGATGCCTCGCTTGCCATTGCGGGCGGGCTCGGGGAAAACACATTTGACCCCCCGCTTAAAAAGGTGGTCGAAAAATTGGCAGCCAAAACAAAATCTTTCGCTCCACTGAGCCCCCGCTCACAGAAGCTGAGGGAGGGACATCTCGAGTAGTTGGTGGTGTGCTCTCTCAAATGCGGTTTTTTCGAACCATAAAAATAGCGGTCCGAGCGGAGTGAGGACCGCTTATTTTATGGTTCGAAAAAACCGCATTTGAGAAGCACACCACCAACTACTAACTACTACCTTTTGCAAGTTCAGTATTATATTTAGGTAAGAGTAATCGACTTCCGCTCTCACGAAGTGTATAAACACTATTACTCTTTTCGAAAAGATCAATGAGATAACCTGGGGCTCTTCTATTCATAATTTTATACATCAGGATCGTTATATGCTTTCTTCTAATAGTCTCCAGATCATCCCAACCCAATTCTTTTCGATTATTAGTTGATCTTAAATCATAACCCTTACGGGTTATAATTCTGGCCGCTCGGTTTTGTAGTTTTTGTAGTCTTGAGGTCAGTGTTTTATTTAAATTGCCCTATACTACATCACAGTAGTCAAAAAGGGGTTTATTTATTTATTTTTTTTTAATTTGTTGTGTTATTTATTTCAGAAGTTTTCAGATTAATCATATATAAAGTTTTATTTACCTTAAACTCTATTTACATGTATGCCTGTGTCTGTTTCCCAGTTAAGGTGGATTTCCACTTTCCTGAATAACCTCAATGATTTATTTTTTTTGAAAATCTCTTACTTTATTTACCAAAAACACAACATTACATTTACAATATTTCAGCAAACAGTGATATAGCCTATGAACAAAAAAAAAACACTATTTACAAATTTTATTTCAACTAGCTTAGGAAAAAAATACAGTCAGCGTAAACAATAACTTTAATTTCTACATTTATACACGTGAACAAAAGCACACACACGTACACACACCACAAACATGTGCACGCGACAAGGGTTTATTTGGTCAAGAGCTCTTATCCCAAGAATATCACTTTTTTAACCGTGATATACATAACTTTTAACATACGAATTTTTCAATTTTATATTTCAGAGTAATTTTACGGGTAAATTCTTGTAGACAAAAGAGATTTCTCATCTAGTTTTGTGCTATATATATAATACTTCATGAACAGAAGGGTGAAATTTAGTCTTCTCGTAAGTTCTTCAGTTTTGATGTTTCTAAGAATTCCAAACAGAATTTCCTTTTCGCTCGGAGCGAAATTACTGTTATACGTATTATTAAACCACTCTAGAGTCTTCCCAATGAAAGTCTTGGTGAAGGAACAGTCTTTAAAGGTATGTTCTGTAGAGTCTTCTTCGCCACAATAAATGCAATCACTATCAGATTTGATGCGGAATTTACAAAGTTCCTATCTGGTGACAACTATCCGATGAATAAATTTAAAATGAAATTCTCTTAATTTCTGTTCTCGACATAGTTTCGGAAGGAGATTAAAACACTGAGACCACTCGTTATCATTCAGTGGGATAATCTTATTCCATTTCCGTGTTCCAGTTTGATATACGGTACGGATTTTACTGTTTAAAAGTTGATAATAGTCTTTTGACTTCATTTTACTTAAATCAACTTGGGTGATAGAATTCAAATAGAACATTGTCGAATTGTTAATATAACTGATCATTGGTGGAGCGGATTTTTGTCGTTGTGCTGTGGTCAAAAGATCTTTAGGGATTGCACTGATTATTTGATAGAATTGGAGGAAGTTTGTTTTGCAAGGATGTTTCGTTTTAAAATCGGTAAAGATCATCAGTTTATTATTTTCATTTAAAAGTTGTTCGATAGAATATATACCTTCGACGAACCATTCACGATAAAAAACAGGTTTTCCCCCTATTAATATATTCTTGTTATTAAAGAGGATAGTGTTTTGTTCTTGCTGATATTCATAAAGAGCTCTCAACTCTTTGAAATAATCCAACATTTCTATATAAAACTTTGGTAAGCCTTCAAGGTATTTTGAATCATAATTACACCTTAGTAAGAAGTTGAGACCGCCGCATTTATTAAAGTAATAGTTGGGTATGACACTCCAATTTGATCCAACAGATTGCAGTAATCTTGATATCCATACTAACCTCAAAGACTTTGCAGTTAAATCAATATCAACCATCCGTAAACCACCTTTATCGTAGTTTTGATATATTCCTTCACGTTTAATTTTATCCTTCTTATTATTCCATAAGAATTTGAAAAGCTTATCTTTGATGTTTTGGAGGACATTTTTTGGGATACAGCTGTTAGAGAAGGAATGTATTAGCTGTGAGATTCCCAAGGACTTTATAATCAATACCTTACCATACAGGGTTAATGCTCTAGACTTCCCGATATATCGAAATGAGACTGTAGTTTTTGGATTTTCAGATTAAAATTAAAATTGTTATTGCCCATTTCATCATACGAGACATAAGTACCTAAGATCATAGTAGGACTTTTTACCCATTTTAGTTGTAGCGGTTTGGTATCGTTCAGGGCCCATTTCCCAAGCCACATGGCTTTAGTCTTCTTTAAATTTAATTTTAAACCGGAGCATCTGCCAAATTCACTTACAATTTTCAGAGCATTTTCAACTGAAATCAGGTCTGAGCAAAGGAAGTTTGTATCATCAGCAAATTGATTTAGTTTTACTTCCTGTCCAAAAATGCAAATTCCTGTCACGGCAGGGCTTTGGCGAATTCTGTTCGATAGCATTTCGGCCGCTAAAATAATCAAAGGGCTCTTCAAGCCATCTCGTTAATGCGTTAGAAGGTGAGGTTAATAAAAAAAGTAGAATGTTGATAGTTAAAGGTGTTTATAGGCGATAGGATAAATTAAGTGGAAATGTATTGAGTGGTTTAGAAAATAAATAAATCAATAGAGAATGGTGAGAATACAGATTTTGTTCAATAGTATGGTCTTTTTGTATAGAAAGACCGAGATGGATGAACGACATTGCGGAGTCGTGGCGTGCATTGACAATAGTTGCTCTAAAGCCGATTTTTCGGTTTGTTATGTTGAAGGAAAATGGTTACGTAAGGAGTTTTGTTTGTATTATTGAATGGGAATATGGTGTCGTTTCTTTGATAAGTTTTGTATTGCAAATCTTCGCAGTATAATTTTGTTAGACTTTCGAAAGACTGTTTTTCGTTTTGGGTGGTCGGGCGGTTGGAGAACGGAGTTTTCTTGGTTGCAGTGCTCCATTTTTTATTGAGCTGTTTTTAGGTAGGCGGTGTGTCGGGGGTGTGGCAGCATTGATGTGCAATCAGAGCGCGCTTTTTATTGTCATTTTCCGTGAAACTTGATAAAGGGTGTAGAACTATCACAGGACGAAATAACGATTTTAAGTGCAAGTAAAGGTTCATTAAAGATTAGTAAATTCATTATTTCGTCCTGTGAACGCGATTCACAGGACGAAATAATGAATTTACTTATCTTTAAGAGAAAATTAAATTTTACTTAAAGGTATCGAAAATCTTTAAGTTGAGACGTAAATACTCTTAAATGTATTAAAGTAAGTAAGTATCTTTAATATGTGTTTAAGAACCTTTATGTTATCTTTAATTCAACTTTTCAACAACTTAAAGGCCCTTAAAGGCAACTTAAATTGTTCATTACTTGCTTTAAGTGTTGTCAAGTAAAGGCTTATTACTCATCGAATAGCGCGCATGAGGTAAGTTTCCGGCTTCGTTTTTCTTGTTATTACTCATGCGCATAGCGCGCATGAGGTAAGATTCCGGCTTCGTTTTTCTTGTTATTATTATTATTATTATTATTATTATTATTTTTATTATTATTTTTATTTTTTGTGTCAAGATTTTGCATGCAAATTTATGCACGCATATTTTAGTGACCGGGTCCTCGGGTCACCAACATTCTACAAAAATGGCTGCCGCACTCGGCATGTGCTTGGTTTTTAAAACTGTAGTTTCGTGTCATCGGATTAATAACTCACATTTAAAATATTCAAAATGGAAAGAGAAAGCTTTAAGGAATACCCAAAGCCGCTATAGTGGAGAAAAAGGAGACCTTTTAGCAACTAAATCTTGCTTCGAGGAAATTCATACGCTTTTACAGGTGTGGGGCGATCAAAACCGAAGAAGCAGAGTTTTAAAGAATTTTCAAACAGACGAGGGACTTTACCGTAAAAGAAATTACAATTTTTGGTGAGAATTTATGTTGATATCAATTTGTGATTCACTTTTTCTTTGTGTTCTGGTTAGTTTTGGAGAAATATTTATAAAACATGTTAAAATTCAATCGTAATGACATCTGATATTATGTAAACAAAACAAGACTTACTCTATTTTATACCGGTAGTTCTAACTTCACACGCGTCGCCTAATACGCAAAGATGTCTGTGTATGTTTTGCAATTTTCATTTCCAAATCAGTTTCTAGGGCAATTTCCGATACAACTGGTGTATTTTATTCGAAAATTAGTCATACTTTTAGTCTAGACCGAGTAAAAGTTTTTGTGCACGGTCGCGTAATTCTGTTATTGAGATTCACTAAAATTGAAAAAATAGCCCGGTCGTTTGCTGATTTCATTGCTTTTAAAAGTAGTCTTTTCAAATGTAACAGAAAGAAGTCACGGTTTGGGAAATAAAAGACGAGTGTGTATTTGATCGGGAATCAATAAATTAAATATTCAAAGCGAGTACAGAAAACGTGTTTTAGCGTGTTCTTTAGTGTGTCACGCAAAATTCGTCGAGGGAGGAGGGGTGCGTGACCCATTTAAAATAAACTGTATAACTTTCTTTATTATGCAAGCGCATGAGTAGAGGCTACCAGTGTAGCCTCTTGTTACTCATGCGCGTAGCGGCATGAGTTATAAAATGGGCTTCGTTTTTCTTTTTATTATTTTTATTTTTTGTGTCACGATTTTGCATGCAAATTTATTCACGCATATTTTAAATTGTGTATTTCCGGTTCACAGCTTTGATTTTTACACTTCCGGTTTAGTGACTTCCGGCTACTCTCACTTCCGGCAAAACATCGTTACTGAAGTGTCACGACAGCGTCTCCTACAACCCAACTCACATCAGTAATGTTCACGTCAGGTATATATTATCTTCACAACAATGACTGGCTTCATTGTGGTACAGCCTTCATTTATAAATCATTCAATAGTAACGTGGTTTGCAGGTACGATGACTGAATTCTCCATGTCGGACGTCTTCTTATCTTGTTTAAATTTTTAAAATTTAAATTGCTTCTTTTCTTATGGTACATTGAAGTATAAAACAAATGTTTGATACGCATACGCATGCATGACAAACATTTTCCGTCATTTGGTCTTATTGGTGTATAAGTCAGTCCTGTATTTCTCCCACAGAGGTGAACGTTTCTTTTATACACAGCATACAACTTGAAGCCGAATTTGTCGCGATTCTGAAAAAACTAAGAGCTATTTTTAATCAGAGTTCTTCCGAGGCAAAAATGTCAAACATTCGATCTCTCGCACTCGCAATTTATTTCCCGTTTTACTGCCGATTCTTTGTAATGTCTGTATCGGAGCAGTCCTCGCTGCCTGTGGTGAGTAATTTCAATACTTTTTTTCAAGAAAGAACAATAGAAACACACGGCAAAACAGCGTCGTTACTTCAGCCCATCAGATTTAATAAAACATCTGGACTTTGGGACTGGACTTCTGTGGATTATGGACTAGGGAATGCGTGTCATGTTAATGTAGATTTTTACTGACTTTATTGCTTTTTGTGGTTACTAGGTTACTAGTAACCACTATGCTGTCACCTGCGTAAGTAAGTCCGACTTTCCGAAGCGCGGAGTTGTGCCAAGTTCACCCGATTGCTGTACGATGAGACAGTTCTGATAGCTTCGGATTAGACGACTCGATTGTCAAGGCAGTTCTGTTTGTACGTGCGCGCTTTGGATTCGTGGAAAAGGTAAACGGAGCTTTCTCGTTATTTTTACTGCTTTACCAAGCACAGCTTTCACCAAATGTGGCCAAGTATTGTTTTCAAATATTATTTTAGGTATTTTCGTGGTTTGGAAAAAGGTTTTAGTGAAAAATCGAGCTGTGAATCGAAGTGTTTGTTAGCAGACCATGAGCTATCCGAACTCATGATTCAAACGCCGCCAGCATTTCATTTCTGTATCTTTGACCATTCAGAACTGTTTTTTTTTTTATTAGCGAAAGCATTATTATACGAATCATTTTTCCGGATAAGATTGGCATTCTATTACACAGGAAAAGTCGGCGATTTTAGAAAGTATAATAAAAATAGGTTGCTGAATTGAATTATTTTGTGATGTTTATTATATTTTCGCAGACGCTAGCCGGTTCCTCGCAGTAATTAGGATACAATATATCGCCAAGACTTCCAGAAGCAGAAAATCACTGAATTATGAAAAGTGTTTGACTCTTTTAATCAAAGGAAAGACATTTTCATTCAAGGAAATATGAGTTTCATTCAAAAGTTTTGACCTTTTACAGAAAATATATTTTAGATTCAGTGATTATAAAAACAGCTTGATATCAAATTACATTTGACATAAAATTTGCACAAAGCAAAATTATGTA
>JAJLRJ010000009.1:27880709-27883209 GCA_024195265.1 Dendrophyllia cribrosa | reverse complement strand
ACTCACTCACTCACTTACTTACTTACTTACTAACTCACTCACTTACTTACTTACTTACTTACTTACTTACTTACTTACTAACTCACTCACTCACTCACTTACTTACTTACTTACTTACTTCCTATTTATATTCACGACAAACAAACAAAATGGTTGTGCAGCTCGAACTATGGGCTGCTGAGAAAAATACCGCAACGTCAGTGAAAATAATGCTACCCTTCACACAAGAAAAGAAAGGGGAATGAGGGTCAAAAAGCATAGGCAAGGGAGACGAAACCCATGTGGGTACTATAAGGGTTCCGATGGCTTTGCAATCTGCGAGATGCCTAATAACCCGAGGAACAAGCCAATTATTCTCCCCTCCTCAATCGTAACAAAACGCGTCCACACCTTCGGACTCTGGATTCCAATAACGAGAATAGAACCTAGGTACCTTGCGGTTGCGATAATTGGCGAAACGGTCCACGGAATGAAGGTCCCAAATGGAACCTACGTGATAAAAGAACTCGAATAAAACACCCCAATCATCAAAATCAACAATCCTACTAATAGAATCAGCATGTTATTAACCCTATTCGGCCTGGGGGGGGGGGGGGGGGGGGGGGGGGGGCACAAAGTGCCCGCGCTAACTTCCAACATTCATAACTTTTTTAATATGTATTCAAACGCCATCAAACTTTGTGACTTTTCCTAAAATTTATCTGGCAACAATTTCATATGACAATTTTTTGATCACGTGACTTGACGTTTCCATGGCAACTAGATTTTGACAGCCATGTTTTTGGAAATTTGCATATTTATACCTTTGAATGAAGAAAAACAATGTTTATTGGTAGAACTTTTGTATTTTACGTCATTTAGCGTTTATTTATTGGTTTTGATTAATTTTGCGTCAATTTTGACGGTTTTTAAGAGGTTTTAAAAACATTCAGAAATCCAAGATGGCGGATCCAAGATGGACCTCAGGACCTAATAATGAAAGAGATATTACGGTAATCAGTAAACCACTGTACTGAACAGCCCGCTAAAGATCTACAAAAGCTAGAAAGACAAACATGAACGGCCTTGCCGGCTCGCGTCAGGTAGAGCTGCGAGCAATCTCCCAATAGGTCTTCCATTAAGAAACCGAACGTTGTCTCTCCAGAAGACAAGCTCGTCCTTAACGGAATCCTTCAGAGGGAATTTGGAATCCCAACTAGTCGACCTGAGAACAATAGTCATATGAATAAATTTGGTCATCAAGTTGGTGACATTCCCAACAGCTAAATAAAAGGAATTAATGCGCCCGGCAAGAGCAGCAAGTTCCCTCGCAGTACAATAATCAGCTTCCAAAAGTGAGATGATAGAAGACAAGACGTGCTGGAGTTTCTTACCAGGAACAAAGAGCAAACCCTGGGGGAGATCAATGGTAAAACCCAACCAATCAAGGACCTGAGTGGGTGCCCAAATGGATTTTCCATAATTGGGAACAAAACCAGACGAAATCAAGTTCGATTAAACAACGCTACTATGGGAGAAAGCGGCCTGGTACGAAGGGGCCTCCCCTAAACCATCGTCAAGAAAAACCACGATGTGAATGCCCAGCTGTCTCCAGTAGGAGACAAGCGGTCTGAAGAGCTTAGTAAAAACGTAGGGGCCGTGGAAAGACCAAATGGCAAAACTCTAAAACAAAAGTATCTAACCCTGCCCTTGTAAAACCAGAAAAAAAAAATGACTAATGAGGAGAGAAAATCTCGATAAGATGATAGCCACTCTAAAACTGAGTCGAACGAAAACAGAAAATGACCCCGATCTAAATAATTAAGAGCAACCCTGAGATCCTCAAACTTAACACTTGCTACCAGAGGTGCATGTTAATAAACCTAAGGTCCAAAATTAAACGCTGCTTCCCTGAAGATTGAACAGAAACAGACAAAGGATAACATTGTTAGGTAAACTATCCGATTCAAAAATACGATTGGAAACCAACAATTCGAAGATCGCCTCCTCCACAAAGTCAGGATGAGCTAAAGCTGACTTGTTGTTACTAGAAAAACTGACGGGTGGAGTGGAATGAAAAGGAATACGATAGCCTAGATCAATAACATCTAAGATAAACTGACTTGCACCTGATAGAACGCCAAAACTGAGCGTGACGTGCCAGCTACAACAATGTTAGGATTAATACCCTGTTCATATTCACAATAATCTAAGTCCTCTACAACAAAGATCAGTAACTTATCTCCTTCCTGGCACACATGAAGTTGACCAAAGTCCATCATGCACGTCTGCTTGGTTGGGTCGCCGAAAGTTGAGGATTCAGAGCAGGACACTGATTACGGTAATAACCAAAAGCTCCGCAGCTAAAACAGGAACCGCCGCGAAAACCGCGAGACGCTCTGGGCCAGTAAGTGGAGTTGAAGGGACCCCGACTAACGGCAGATGAAACGGAAGACTTCTTTCAACTCTTCTAAGGCCTTTTCAACTTGCGGAGGAGTCGCTTGAAGACATGAAGAAGCAG
>JAJLRJ010000009.1:27650709-27875709 GCA_024195265.1 Dendrophyllia cribrosa | reverse complement strand
AAAGGGGCAAAAAAAAGAAAGAAAGACTGGCTTACTTTAAATAGTCCGTCCCCTTACTTGCCCTATTCTTTGGAAATTAAAACAGTTAATTGTATTTGTTGCTTTTTATCACCTTCTGAAAATAAATGTCATTTCCGGACAACATTGGGCTAAACAACGGAATACAGGGCCACTATAGAAGTATTACGCCTTTCTGGCTCGGCGGCTCCTGACTGACGCGACTGATGAGCCGCCGGGCCACCAAAAATATATACTTTTCTTGTTTTATAAGTTAATGAGTATGGAGCTAGACTTGCATTTCTAAATTTTAGTTTCAAGATATGATAGTAATACTTCTTGAAAAGCCGTGGAGTGTTTTTTTATTTTGTAGTTACTCCCAACACTGTGAACCGGTCATACAATAATGCAAAAACCACTCACACTGCTGGGTTTAAACAAGTTGATCCTTTCTTGCATGGCTCAACACATTTAATATTATGACTAGCAGTAATCGGAGATTATGGAGACGCGTTCGAAGGAACTTCCGGCGAAAATGAGCCCCTGAAAAAAGCAATAGGAGCGGCCATTTGGAAGACCAGACACCAAAAAATCTCAAATTTTACTGCATGTAAGGCACAGAGCAACCAACATGAGATCAGGATTGCGTTCTTCGAACGCGATAATGTGTATATGGAAACAAATTCATATGAACTGCGGTAAAGAGAAGAAAAGAGAATGTGAAGATTTGAGGTTGAAAAAATTTTCCGGCCTCGACGGGATTTGAATTCATAACCTTCGCGATTCCCATGTCATGGTTTTGAATCCCGTCGAGGCTTCAGTTGCTGCATAACTGCGATGATCTCGTTCTCTTTAATTACATTTACTAATATTTACTATTTTTACATCTTTCTACTTCAGGTGTATTTTCAACTGCCGCCCAAAATTAAACCCATCAGAGAAATTTACGTTAAAAGGCAAAGGGGAGTCTAAAGGAAACCGAAAGATAACATATAGGTGGAACATTAAAAGATGTAGTAAAGACCGTGTTGATTGTCGCGATGTGTCTAGTGATGAGCTAAAGGAGGCTTCCAAATCGCCTTTGGATTCAAACAATTTGGTCATTAAAGCCAATTATTTTAACGGTGCGTACGATCTTAACTTCTGAAAAGTTCAAACGATACAGAAAAAGAGAGAGAGAGTGAAAAGTTCAAACGATACAGAGAGAGAGAGAGAGAGAGAGAGAGAGAGAGAGAGAGAGAGAGAGAGATTGATTGATTGATTGATTGATTCACTTTTATTTGAATACGGTAATTTCATAAGTTACATAACTTCTTTACATGAAAGCCGTATAGAAACAGAAGTAAATACTGTACAACTACACTAAAAATATGTACAAATAATAAAATATAGTAAAATGTAGTCAACAGTTTGCCTGCCTACTAGCCAGTTTTCTTTTAAAGATAGCTTTAGATTCGGACGCTTTTATGTCATTTGGTAATGAATTCCACAGCATTCCTCCTCTGTATGAGAAAGACCCTTTATAATATTCTGTTTTTGGAACGTAGTCCAGTACAACATTATACTCCATATTTCTTAGCATAGACTTATAAGGGTTGTTCTCACAGACATTCGAGAAAAGATCGCTTAAGTAACTAGGTACATTTCCATTCACTGTATCATACATTAATAGACTTAAGTGCCTTTTACGCCTTGAGGCAAGCTCTTCCCAGTTTAGTTGTTTTCGTATTTGTGCTGAACGAACGTCATAACCTTGAAAGGTTATTATACGTGCAGCACGATTTTGTAATTTCAGAGAGAGAGAGATAGAGAGAGGCACGAAACATCTCCTTTAGAAAACATTTTTGGCATGTGTCAAAGGTGGCAAAGGGCGTGGTCACTTAAAGGTAGTGCACCTTTGATGCTTTTCAAAGGTACAGTAAAGGTGCAGTTGAATGTTGCTTTGACTTGGACAAAGGTATCTTTGATTCGCCTGGTACGTGCATCAAATGTCTAGTACTTTTTGACGCGGGCCAAAGGTGTCTCAAAAGCAGTCTGGCTTTTTTCGACTTTTTTCTTTAACCAGTTTTGTGCTCTGGTTCTTTTTAACTTCATGAACTTTCTTTCTTGATATAGGCGATTCGTCATACAAGGTTGTTTTGAATGGTCGAGTTGACGGTGGACAATGGGGAAGTAGCACCTACAACGTTGACGTGAACAAACCACCAGAAAAAGGGACATGTGAAGTACTTCCGGAAAATGGAAAACCATTAGCTACTCCCTTTAAATTATCATGTACAGGATTCCAAGATGAGGACATGCCTTTAAAATACGAATTCCTCTACAGAGTTAAAGAAGAAGATCCGCCAATAAAGTTAGGCTCCGGTTTGAATCGCGTTCGCGATGGTAATGTTCTGCCAAGTGGTCTGGAAGAAAACGATTACAACTTGTTTTTTTACGTGAAGGTAGAAGACACATTAGGAGCGTCTAAGGTGTATAACTTTTCTAACAACGCTAAGGTAAGACATCGCTGTTTATGATGTAATATATCGAACACGAGGAAGAGTGTTTCATCTGGATTTTCAACACCAAAATCTAGTTTAAAAAGAAGTCGCTCTTCGCAAAATGGCACCCTCCTCTAACTTACTAGACATCCCATGCCCCTAAATAATAACCGGTCCTGAGTCATACCGAAGCCATCACAAACTATCATCATCACGATCTATCCTGTCTCTCTTGTGGTGAATAGGGCAACCAATCCTCCTCCTCAGTAGTAGGTTAGGGTCATTTTACGCCGTTTTACGGATTAGGTGGATTAGGTGCCTATGGATTAGGTGAATTAGGTGCCTAGTCAGTGACGTCACAATTTGCCTTCCCGCATACTAATTTGGATTAGGTGCCTAGTAAGTGCCTAGGTGCCTAGGTGATGACGTCACAATATGCCTTCCTGCATACTAATAAGTGCCTAGTCAATTACCTATACCTTTTTACCTTCCCGCATACTAATAAGTGCCTAGTCAATTACCTATACCTTCTTAAAACAATAGGAACAATAGCCGTGCCTGAACTTGCCCGCTCTATTCACACTTACTTCAAAACTAAACACAACTGACACAGATATCTTTTACAAATGTAGAGTAAAACAACATGCCTTGACCAGGACTCGAACCTGGGTTACTGCGGCCACAACGCAGTGTCTTAACCACTAGACCATCAAAGCTGTGGTCGATATTATAGCTGAATAAAACTAATTAAAGGTTTCCGCGGAAACATTCAAGTTTAGAAGCAATAAAATTGTGCAGTATAAAGAACCGCTTCTTATTCTTATTTTCCTCAAAATTTATATAACCACTTCGTCGCTAGACTCTATGTCGATTTTTAGTTTCCCAGCCATAACCCACTTTAAGTTTTAATTTCTTTTCCGGTAGCTTCAATGTTCAAACTTTTAATTATGCGAACTTATACTGAACTAAATTTGCATGAAAAATTAGCACCTCGGAAAGATTAACAAAGCATCCAATTACATGTGCGTGCTAAAACAATAAACTCCCACTTTGATTAAGTTCAAATAAATTTAATAATAACAAATCGCATTAAGGTAACATGAAATCATTATGTCAACAAAAGCTGTTTTATTTAGAACAACTCAAATCCATGTACTCCACAAATGATAAGGCTGAATCAAGAACAAAATATTAGAATGAAATTACTTTACGAACGTAGCGCGAATTCACTATGAGGCCGTATTGCAGGCCTAAAGCTTTGTTGGCTTTTTTTGGAAGCAAAGGTTTCCTCTTAACCGATTTTACGTTTGGCTCATCTCTGTGTAAGTAAATACACTTTGTTTTATCGTTTGAATAATGTCTTTATTTAACTGATCAATTATTTTCTCCGCAGTAATAAACTTTAGAACTCGGACGGGGATTGTAAAGATTTCGGGAACTGATATATTTCTATAACGCCGCGTTTAATATCCAAGAAATTTATTATTCGAGGCTGTTTTTGCAAATCCATCACCACAATTCTCCGCCACCACCACCACCACCACAATTCTCCACCACCACCACAATTTTCCACCACCACCACCACCACAATTTTCCACCACCACCAGCACCACCAGCACCACCAGCACCACCAGCACCACCACCACCACAATTCTATTGTTTTCACCACCACCACCACCACCACCACCACAATTTTCCACCACCACCACCACCACCACCACAATTCTCCACCACCACAATTCTATTGTTTTCACCACCACCACCACCACCACCACAATTTTATTGTTTTCAATAGAACACACCACCACCACGACCACCACCACCACCACCGCCGCCACCACCACCACCACCACAATTCTATTGTTTTCAATAGAACACACCACCACCACGACCACCGCCACCACCACCGCCGCCACCACCACCACAATTCTCCACCACCACAATTCTATTGTTTTCACCACCACCACCACCACCACAATTCTATTGTTTTCACCACCACCACCACCACCACCACCACCACAATTTTACACCACCACCACCACCACAATTCTCCACCACCACCACAATTTTCCACCACCACCACCAGGAGAATTGTTCTTTTGTATACAACAATAAGACAACCGTAACACGTCATAAATATGCAAAATGGCGGCACACGGGAAATTTAAAAGCGAAAATAGGCGATATTCATATCCATTTTTTTGTACACTAAAATTATATTTGCACCTGTTTTTAAAAAAAAATTAATATAGACTTTATTTCCAACAATTTAACGTCAATTTGTTATAACAATGGAGGTTCCCTTTAAGACATATCCTAAGTATTGTTTCTTAACAATAGCTTATTGTTGGAATTGACTATTGTTAAGAAACAATACTTAGGATATGTCTTAACTTAGGAGGGCTTCGTGAATCCGGCTCCTTGGCACCGAGATATAAAAAAGTCTCCTTTCCCTCTTTCCAATCCTTAGCGGGGTTGTACCTCAAAACTTTGATCTTCTCTATGTTAATTGATCGTTGAACCTACTTTCCCCCCAAACTGGTTCAGTCTGTTCGGTTTCTCCTGTGCGTGACTCCGTCTGCTAGACAAGAGTGCTAAATCATCAGCGAAATCGAGGTCTTCGAAGATTTGTGTCAATTTTCATCTTATTCCATTCCTGTTGTTCTCCACGGTTCTCTTCATGACCCAGTCGATGACAACGAGGAATTAAAAGCTTGACATAACGCAGCCCTATTTTTATCTCTGATATAACATAACACTATTTACAACCACGAGATATCTTCCATGGAACGGTTATTCAAATTTAAGTCAAAATGATGTGTTTAATGATCAGTTTGAGAAGCCAAATCAAACACTCGAAAAAGTGTTTCATCAGGTATCCAAACACCTCGATTTCGGTTAAAAAAGCTCGGCTGCGCCTCTTTTTTCACCCCAATTCTCCGGCGGTGTCAGTTCGGGAAATCCGTGAATGAAACACTCTTCCTCGAGTTTGATGTGTTACCTAAAAACTCAAGAGATAAAACTGCTTAACATTTCTCGAGAATAGACTCTTGAGTGCAGTAGTTAAAGAACCAGATGACAAGAGGCAAAGAAGCTGTTATTTAATAGCCAAATAATTCTTATGCACCAGTGGTAAAACTCAAAATAATCCTCCGTATCCCTCATTGCTATTGAACCAGAGTAACAACCCCACCTTTCCCTCTTCATTGAGGTAGCAAACAATACAACAAGAACTCTGATTGATCTTTTGCAGGTGCAAAAAGAAACATTCACAGTTGAACAACTTAAGGAAGTCACAGCAAACCGTCTGAAAGACATAACTGCTTCTGGAAATGTGAACGAAGCAGCTACTTTGGTATCAAGCATTGCTCGGGAATTGAATGGAAAGGAAGGCGGAAAGAAAAGTGCAGAAGATGTTAAGGCAAGCCAAGAGGTACATACATCTGCTATGACTTTAATAATCTAGAAAGAGGGCGATTAGAATTGAGTAGCTGATGTCAGTCATATCATAACAAGATTTTACCGGGTGTTTACTTTTTGAGATTTTATATTGTTTTCTAAAAGGTATGATTTTCCATGTCCCTTTTTCGGAACTCTCTTAAGTATGGCTGTACACTCCTTGTCCACTCTCTCAACTGTGCTCTGTGGGCATACTGCTATTCGCCACTCTAGAACAGAAACTGTGAGGAGAATGAGCACCAGCATTCGGCACTAGGCTTTCTGGGATCGTTTGGGAAACCAGCGTTAGTTACGATTGGTTGATTGTTTCCAAAGGCAAAGGCAAAGAACCAATCATAGATGATATTGGTTACCCAAACGATCCCAGAAATCTCAGTGCCAAAAGCTAGTGCTCAATCTCCCTACAGTTTGTGGAGTTACGAATTACACTGGAGCAGGACGGGGAAGGGTGTGGGTGCGATAAAATAACTTCAGCATTTACCATCATTGTGAACTAACCTACTAACTCATTTAAGATACAACTAGAAAATTACGTATTAAAAATGCCGTGCAAAAAACTGATCTAAAATGCAATTTAAAGGATGTTGCTGCTCGTAATGGGACGGTAGGTTATTGCACAACCCGGCTCCACTAGAAGAAAAACGTTTCTTTGGAATTTTTTCTTGCCGGCACCGTAATTTAATTGTTACTTTTTTTCAGCTGAGAGATACACTTGTCTCAGCTATGGTTGACAACGCTGACATAACGAAAGACACTAGCTTAGGTGATGTGGCGCAGGTTTTTGGCACCATCGACGCTGCTACAGCCGTGCCCAAGGAGAATTCTAAAGGGACGACCGTAAGTATAGACCGGTTTTCAATTGAGTATGGAAAGTAATTTCACGATTGCTGTGGTTTTGCATTGCTACGCTTTGTGATTCGCTAAAAAAAATCTCGTTCAACTTGCCCAACCAATCGAAAGTAAAACGTAAAACCATAACCAATCGTGGCTTGATCGCACGCGTTTTCCCGCACGCGTTTTCCCGCGCTTGACGCAGGCTACATGAACGATTACTTTTACTCTATAAAAGTAGTGTTGCTAAGATGATCCTAGCTGAGAGTTTAGGAGAATTCTAGCTGCATGTTTTAACGTGCAGTTAAAACTGCCTTAGCGCTAGGATCTTCCTAACACTAGAGCAGTGTGAAGTGAAAGCAGGTGATATGTTGTGTTCGGGTGATCAACCTTCTAGGATGCTAGAATCATCCCCATGTCATGTAATGGCAGGCCTTAGATGAGTCTTCTCATTTCACGTTCTTATATTAGACGTCAGAGTGGTCTCTAGACGGAATTGTCTTCACACTTAATAATAAACTTGAGCACTTTTGTTAGTAGAAGGTGTAACTTAATCTTGTGCAACTTTGAGAAACAGACTTTAAAGTTCTCTAGTATTCATGTAAAATTATGTGCTCTTTTTTCAAATAGGAAAAGGTCGCTGGTTTCCTTCAGAACGCGGGAGATGCCATTGTCCAACAGGCCTTTGAAAACGTCGCCTCGAGTGAGAAAATTAATGAAGCTTCAGAAGCAGTGTTTGGCGCCGCAGTGAATGTCATTCTATCCATGGACGCATCTCCTCAGGACGAAAAACAGGTGCAGATGTGAAATAGGAAAAGGCCTCCTCGTCCCTAGTCGCGAAACATCAGAAGTTCTAAGAGCGGAGGCGCGGCTTCTTATTTTTTGCCTTCCCAAGCCTCGCTCGCTTTCAGACTCATTCGCAAGTTCCTCGGCACTAAAACCATTGACAAATCATGGAAATGATGAAAAAAAAAACAATTGATCTCATGTAAAAGGCAGATGAATTGCCATTTACCGCCCCCTCACCTCCCCCCGTCCCCCGTTACAACTGTCCAATTTCAGACCAAATCGGTTTAAAAAAAACAAACCTTGATGTGTCATCTTTGGAATGATACATACATATTAACCAAGGACTATTATCTTGTCAAAGAGGAAAAACATCCAGGGAAAAAATGTTAAGAAGCTGATTGTATGATTTTGTTTTGCAGTCGTCATCTGAGTCGCCAAAAACGAAAGAGTCAGCCCAGAATACAACGCAGAAAGCTGTTAAAACCGTCGATAAACTAGCAACAGCTGTGCTAACTACCAAAATTCCCGGCGAAGAAGAAACAATAATGAAGGCTGATAGTCTGGCAGTGGGAGTATCAAAAGAAAAAGAAATCGGCAAAATGCCAATTAATATGGCTGGAAGTAAGGTGACGTTCCCTGATAACTTTACGGCCTTCGACAACCTCAACCTGACCAATGTTTATCGAGTGGTATGTTTTGCTGAAATCACTGCTCTTTAGTCTTTAGTAACGCTTTGTTATTTGGGAGAGATTATACCTTTCAGGGCCTAAGATGTAAACGATTTATTACATAAATTAGTTCAGTGAACAAGGATTTCTCTCACTGGAAAAATTATACGTGAAGATATCAATTGCTATACCGAGTGAAGATACAATCGAATATCTCTGAGCGGACACCCTCGTTAGAGCGGACAGCTCTACTTATGGCCGCCTTGACAAAACTCCGTTTGAATTCTCTTCTTACGAGCATCATTACCGAAAGCGGCCAACTCTGCTGAGTTACGGACATATTTTTTCTGCTTCCCGAGGGTGTCCGCTTACGGGAGCTTCGGCTGTATCAATATCTCGTTCGTTACCATGTTTGGATGTAAATGTCAAATGAGCTAAAAGAAATATTGAGGAAAAAAGCGGTAGTTACACATTACTTTTAGTTGCTTCATACAGAGGGGAAATTTGTACTAGCATATATAAGTGGCCGGGGTGCTCACCTGATATTTTGCAAGATAGGAACAAAAACCTAATATATATAGTTAGGCTGAGCCTAACAGCGTCGCTCTGTGAACAAGCTTAACTAAGGTGAAAGGTCGGAAGCACAAGAATTAAGATTGACGAAGGCTATTTTTCAATTTTAGCAATTCTCAAAAACAGTAAGCTTATTACGCGACCGTCTGCACAGTACATTTTTATAGACCGTACAAAAGTTCACAAAAACAACTTTTTCTCCGTCTAGAATAACTAGTACGACTACTTTCCGAATAAAATACATTTGTTGCTTGTCACAAATTGCCCGAGAAACTGATTTGAAATCAAAATTGCAAAAATACACAAACATATGTGCATAAGGCGATGCGAGTGAAGATAGAACTGTACTATAAAATCAAAGTCTTGTTTTGTTTACATAAAATCGCTTTTCAATCTATCTACTGAATTAACAAACACATAGAAATGGACAACACAATCTTCTTTCGAAAAAATTTATTCAAATCTCCATTTATAATAGTTTACGTTTAAAAGCAAAACGCGTACATCAAGCTTTCTTCGATGAAATTCTAGAAATCGATACAACTGAATGTAAGCACGTTTTAAAATATATTCTCCAAAACTAACAATACATAATCAAAAAATGTAATCTGTTTTACCCTTAAGTCCCTCGCTTGCTTGGAAATTCAAATCTCCGCTTCTGGTTCTGAAATCCGTAAAAAACAAACATCTCCCGCATTGATAAAAACGTAATACATGAAGTTTCTCGAAGCAAGATTTTATCCCTAAAAGCTCGTCTTTTTAATTTCCACTAAAGCGGCTTCAGAGTATCCCTTAATTAGAATCCTTGTCTTGAGTAGCAAACCGCGAAATATTCAGGGAAATAACGCCTTTAAAACGGTTTTCTCCGCTTAGTAAATTCACAGCAAAACATCAAATGTTTTTCCAGCTGACGTGACATTCGGCCTTGTAACCGCGCGAAAAACAAAGCCTCGTTTTGGTTTCAACATGACGTCGTACGCGCATGTTTTGCGACGTCATACGCGCCCGCGAGCTATTGTAGTCCTGCGCGACGGCTGCGCGACGGCGGCAGAGGGCGGGCACACGCGCGCCTGCGAAACATTTCGCTAGCCATGACCATGAAAAATGACGGGCATAGGTTCTATGAGTATGGGGCTACGCAGCCGGGCCTTCGGCCCGGCGAATGCTCCGCTAAAAGGTACCAAAATCTCATTAAGTGTGCGTGGCTGCAATTTATTGTAACCCTCTAGAAGTACCATAGTGTGACCATTAACGCAATACTCTCTAACAGTTCTTTAATTTGGTCCTGTTTCTCTGTAGGCTCGATTTCCAGCCATTCTGTGCGCCCGCGTTCCTTCGTGGACACGTTGTTGATAGGAAAACCGGACTCCCTCGAACGGCTAAAAATCGAGCCTAGTTTCTCTGTCGATGTCTGATTTTGCACAATAGAATTTGGTATTTTTGTTGCTTCGATCTTTTTAGAGTGGAAGTGTTAGCAAGATACAATGCGTTGATTCTTTGTTTTTGATAAATAAACATGGTAAATGTTAAGCTCGGTAATGAAATGAGAAAGATGTGATGTTCACCATGTCACGAGTAATAATAATGTGATGTTCAGCATGTAACGAATAATAATAGATCGTTTTCACTTGACGTCATAGCCGGCATATTGGTGTTCCCGTACAAAAGAATTTTAATTAACTTCTTTTGTTAGGAACACCAACATGGCTGCCATGGCCTTTGTCATTTGAGTCCCACTGGACTGAAGGTCACGTGAGTGAAAACGCTCTATAATAATAATAATAATAATAATAATAAACTTTATTAACGTGTCAATAAAATATCTAGAATTTAGTTTTATCGACTGAGTCGATAAGGTAAATTGACCACCGTAAAAAGATTCAAATAGCTGACGTTTCGAGCGCTAGCCCTTCGTCGATTCGCTCCGACGAAGGGCTAGCGCTCGAAACGTCAGCTATTTGAATCTTTTTACGGTGGTCAATTTACCTTATCGACTCAGTCGATAAAACTAAATTCTCGTGTTTCATCCCCCCACCGACGCAGCACCACAGTTTCTCTAGAAACTAACCCCATTCAATAAAATATCTAGCAGAGGGGAAATCCTCAGCTAATAGGGGGCACCTAACTAAAAAAAATAAAAAAGAATTAAACTGACCTAATCTACAGATGGTTTTCACTCACGTGACCTTCAGTCCTGTGGGACTCAAATGACCAAGGCCACGGCGGCCATGTTGGTGCACATAACAAAAGACGTTCATTAAAATTCTTTTGTAGGTGTGCACCAACATGGCCGCCTTGACGTAACGTGAAAACCACCACTTATAAGAAAAGTTGTTTTTTGTCCCACGCTCGTGGTATGATAAACATTACATCGTTCTCTTTTCTGTTTTGGTTTCAGAGCATGGTATCCGCTACGAATCTGCATTCGGGCGGCAAGGGAGCCGACCTGGTAAACGGCAGCAAGTATATAAGCTTATCATACTCTGAGCCAAAATCTGGCAGCAGCCGTAGCGAAATCAGCGTCAAAGATCTTGACAAGGAAATCAGCGTTATACTACCAAGAAATGACAAAGCGAAACGTCCTTCTGTGGAAACAGGAAAGCTTCATTCGGACAAATACAATGAACATGAATTTAATATAACGAACAATGCGTCTACCGTGCACATTCAAGTAGGATGGGATGTCAGCGTCGACGTGGAGCTGTACGTTAGCAAAGGAAGGAAACCAAAACCGTCCGAAGGCGTTTACGACTTCAATGCGACACTTCAGCGCGGAGGGCACTACTGTGCGAACACGTCAAATTCCACGGACCCTTCCCACTGTGAACTGTTTTTGTCCAATGTTAAATTAAACTGGACTGCTGCGGGAACGTATTATGCGCTGTTGCGTTTTATCGAGAACAACTCTTTACCAGAGGAGGAGAAGGCTAAAATAGACTCTGATGGTAAAATACCGTATAACTTTTCGATATATACTTCCATGTGTATGTATTATGACGAGAAAAAAGAAGTTTGGTCAACAGAAGGTATCAAGGTAAGAAATAGATGTTATTGAACCAGCTTGATCAAACCGTTAGTTTCAGCCATCTTTTATCGAGTTTTGAAAGACACAGTGGAAAAACTTAACCTAAATTTTTCAAGTTGCAATCCATTGTCCATCCTGACCATCCACAATGACCATAACATTCGGTGCATTTATATAGGCATTTATATAGGCATTCTTAACAAAGTGACTGCACCTTTAGTTAAAGGTTTCTTTTGACATAAATAGTTTTTGTGGCTTTTCAAAGAGATGCTAAAAATGGTTACATAGCCCCGGCCTTTAAAATATCAAAAATACCGCATGAAAAAAGGCCCAAAACCGCAATACTTCTGACCCCAATCATCTCTACTTAGCTCGCCAAGCTTCTGGGAGCCTTTCCCGCTCTCGAAAAGAACACAACCGCTGCGTAGGCGTCTTCAGTTAGTACTGTCGTCTTGTAAAAATTAACAATCTTGATAATAGGTATTTTACTTGTTTTCACGTTTATTTGTTGTTTATTTATAAGTGTTATGCTTCCATTTATATTATTAACGTTCATAGGTGGGCCCCAAAACAAGCCTGGAGGTCACCGAATGCTTAACTACACACTTGACAACATTCGGTAGCAGTTTTTTCGTTCCTCCAAATAAGATCAACTTTAAAGATCTTAGCCCTAAAAAACTACTGGAAAGCCCTCACGCCTTGATCTTTGTCTGTGTGATTCTGGGGCTCTACCTGATATGTCTCATTCCAGCGAGACGAGCTGACAAGAGTGACGCGCTCAAGGTAAGGCTCACGTATGTGTGTGCTGCGAAGGTTATTAAAGGCCCATCTTCACTTACCGTGATGCACCGCGCATTGTTTATTTTGATTTGGACCCAGATAAATGCGATCTCTCGCGAAGTGAAATTTTGGCCTCTCATCTCCAAGAAGAAATGAACACTGAGTTTGAAATTTCGTTCGACATTGATTTTAAAATTTATTAGTCCAAGGAAGCGGTCCTGTTAGATATTAAAAGTCCGTATAACATGTCTCGCATTTTATCTGGGGCTGCTCAACCCGCCTTTGTGTAGCTCCAGTCGCCGAGGTAGTTTCCTCCGCTTCGAAAGTTCGCATCGAAAACATTTTCACGTAGAGGGACGCGGAAAACCTCCTGCTATTTTTACCGAAAGTTTAAGGTCGATGCCCCTTAAGGACGTTCGCGCGAAAATCTTCTCACATTGATTTTTTTATAAAACTTTTGCTGCGGTTAGGCAATGAGTTACTCATGTCAGAAATGCAAAAAAAATGGGGGGTCACCGACTTCGTTTCGGCAATAAGACATCTGAAAGGTGACCCTAATTTCGAAAAATCGGCCTTCCCTACTCGATATGGCCCCAATGTCTGTTAGTCCAAAAATATTGTTAATGAATCTTTAAAATGCAATTTTCTGTGCCAAATTTTGTATGAGTGGGTCTATTAAGCAAATTCATTCAACTGGTAACGTTCTTTAAAGGAAATCTAATCTGTAAACGACAGCATTTGCAAACTCTGACAGCCGCAAGTTGCGAGGATTCGATGTCGCGCGGGTAGAAAAATGGAAAAAAAATAAACTTCCTACATTGATTTTTTGTTCATTTTTTTACAATCTGTAGAGAATTGGCAAAGAAAATTATCTATCAAAAAAAAATTGGGGGTCACCGACCATCCAAGCAAGTAAAATCTAAACAAAGTTAACGCAACGGCTACCCGCCCTTCATGTGCTTAGATTTCTTCTCTTGCGCTCGCGCTCGTGCATGACGCAGCATGGCGTTGCGACACGAATTGTGTGCACAGTAAGGATGCGCATAAACAATTAGCGCGAACGTCCTTAAGACAACACGAACACAGAAAGAACTGCCCGGGGAAGGAGGTACTCCCATATGTAAGCTAAATAGGTACGTGCCGCGGAATAGGGTATGGTTTCTGAAATGCTTAGTCCTTAAAAAGGGTATCATTTTTGGTACTGCGATCCTTGGTTGGAATTGTATTAGCTAAATTACAGTACTTAAACACACAGCTAAACGAAACAGATATGGTTATGATGGCGTATTAACCCTTTGACGCCCGCGACTTTTTTCGTTTTTGAGTGATTTTTTGAGATATTTTTTATGCAAACTTCTGAAGCCGAGAAAACGTCCTCCGCCAGGGGAGCTCATTAATTATGCCCGATGCAAATAACAGCCCAGGCACAAAATACAAACACTTCTCGGCTCGCTGGAGGTTTCGTTTTAAGGACGTTCGCGCTAATTGTTTATGCGCATCCTTACTGCGCACGCAATTCATGTCGCAACGCCATGCTACGTCATGCACGAGCGCGCGCGCAAGAGAAGAAATCTAAGCACATGAAGGGCTGGTAGCCGTTTCGTTCACTTTGCTTAGATTTAACTCGCTTGGATGGTCGGTGACCCCCAATTTTTTTTTGATAGATAATTTTCTTTGCCAATTCTCTACAGATTGTAAAAAAATGAACAAAAAATCAATGTAGGAAGTTTATTTTTTTTCCATTTTTCTACCCGCGCGACATCGAATCCTCGCAACTTGCGGCTGTCAGAGTTTGCAAATGCTGTCGTTTACAGATTAGATTTCCTTTAAAGAACGTTACCAGTTGAATGAATTTGCTTAATAGACCCACTCATACAAAATTTGGCACAGAAAATTGCATTTTAAAGATTCATTAACAATATTTTTGGACTAACAGACATTGGGGCCATATCGAGTAGGGAAGGCCGATTTTTCGAAATTAGGGTCACCTTTCAGATGTCTTATTGCCGAAACGAAGTCGGTGACCCCCCATTTTTTTTGCATTTCTGACATGAGTAACTCATTGCCTAACCGCAGAAAAAGTTTTATAAAAAAATCAATGTGAGAAGATTTTCGCGCGAACGTCCTTAAGGACGTTCGCGCTAATTGTTTATGCGCATCCTTACTGCGCACACAATTCGTGTCGCAACGCCATGCTGCGTCATGCACGAGCGCGAGCGCAAGAGAAGAAATCTAAGCACATGAAGGGCGGGTAGCCGTTGCGTTAACTTTGTTTAGATTTTACTTGCTTGGATGGTCGGTGACCCCCAATTTTTTTTTTCACGGATAATTTTGTTTGCCAATTCTCGACAGATTGTGAAAAATGAACAAAAAATCAATGTAGGAAGTTTTAATTTTTTCCACTTTTTTTACCCGCGCGACATCGAATCCTGGCAACTTACGGCTGTCAGAGTTTGCAAATGCTGTCGTTTACAGATTAAATTTCCTCTAAAAAACGTTACCAGTTGAATGAATTTGCTTAATAGACCCACTCATACAAAATTTGGCACAGAAAATTGCATTTTAGAGATTCATCAACAATATTTTCAGACTAACAGACATTGGGGCCATATCGAGTAGGGAATGCCGATTTTTCGAAATTAGGATCACCTTTCAGATATCTTATTACCGAAACAAAGTCGGTGACCCCCCATTTTTTTGCATTTCTGACACGAGTAACTCATTGCCTAACTGCAGCAAAAGTTTTATAAAAAAATCAATGTTAGAAGATTTTCGCGCGAACTTCCTTAACCTAGAGCAGTTACCAAGTATACCTTGCTCTTGTATGGAGTGAAAATGTTAGAAACTGGCATGAAAATGGGGGGCGGTCACTGATCTGAAGATTGTTTTTGCAGACTGGAGTAACTCCATTGCCTGATAACGACTCTCGGGACACATACTGTTACGAGATACACGTGCACACGGGATTTGTTCGCGGGGCAGGCACAAGCGCCGAAGTATCAATTGTTCTGACCGGCGGTCTTGGGGACAGCGAGCCGCGAGTTTTGAAAGACCCCAACAGAAAAAACTTCAAGACAGGTTTGTTATCTTTTGGCGTTCATTGGGTATAGAGCGGTTTCCAATTGGGTGTCGAAGGTAATTTTGGTTTTGCATTGCTATGCTTGTGATTGGCTAAAATAACTCGCGCCACTTTCTACACCAATCAGAAGTAAATCCAAAACCAATCGTGACTTGCTCGCATCCGTTTTCCCGCGTTTGGCGCCGGCATCCTGTATTGTCTTCATAAAACTCGGTAGGAGGGGGGAGGGGACTAGTCAAAGTGACGGGGATCCTCGTCGGAAATTTTTAGAAGAACCCCTTAAAAGTACCAGTAGTTCGTAATAAAGGCGTGGCCCCTGTTGATAAATAAGATGGTACTGTCTATCCTCACTTTCTTTATCGCGAGTGACAACGACATAATATTTCAAATTCTTTGCCTATTACGCATGGTCACGCGCCGCTGTGACTTGGGTCAATTGGCAAACTTTTGATTTTGAGCTAATCTGTAGAGAATTGGCGTTCGCGCTAGTTTTTCTATCTTTTTGCTGCTACACTATGTTGACGAGACCCAACCAGGTTGAAACAGCTGTCCACGGTTGCATTCTGGCTTTCAGGTTGGGCTCTATCATGTCGTTGTCGCGTTAAATGTTCTACGTAGTATCAGGTTTGCTTTATACTTCGATTTTACCTATTGATAAACCCTGAAAGGTATCCAACAGGTACTGCTGAGAACAAGCTTAGATTACAACTTTTTAAGTTGTCACTGTACGTACATGTAATCCAATTTTATTGACGGATATTTTCATATTTTGAAGCAAAATGGTTCAGAAACCATGCACAAAAAGCAAAAAGCGAAAGGCCGTAACGCGCAACCTCGTTCCCAAAGGTTGCGAGGCTGCGTAACGCGTTTCAGCACAAGATACTGGTACGGGTTTCCGTATCAGGGATGAGAGCTAGTATACTTATACCGGGATGAACTGGTACGGTATGACTCTAGGCTCAGTCTCCAGCCGTTGTGAATGACGCGGACATCGAGCACCCACGGCTGGAGACTGAACCTAGTATGACTCGACCTGATATGAGATCAGTGTTGGACCATTATCATGTCAACTTATGCAGAGCCACGAGAGGGGATCATAATGAACTTTTGTCACTATCATGTAAATGCCTAACCCCTCTCACTTTACTTCACACAAGAGTCTTGCTTTACGTTAACTGTTCAAAACAGACAAGTGATCGCGATCAATAACATTATACACCGAATGCAAATATCGCAGCCGATTTAATACTCTTTTTAATTAGCCTCACTGGCCTCGCTAGCATTGTGCAAAATTCAAAACAAGTTTTACTCTAAGATGAGGCTAGTGAGGATAATTAACATAAGTATAAAAGAATAATGAATCGGCCGCCATTATCACTTAACTAAGCATTGAGGCCTTATGTGCCACTCGGCATGAAGAGGATGAGTGAGTGAGTGAGTGAGTGAGTGAGTGAGTGAGTGAGTGAGTGAGTGAGTGTAAGCATACAGGGAATAGTGATGTGTGCATACAAATGATAACTGATCGAGTAAGATCGAATTTTCCTACTTTTCTTAGGGTCTGTCGATCCCTTCCTTCTGACTCTACCCCAGTCTATCGGCAATCTGAATCACATTCGGATATGGCACAATAACGGTGGGAGCTACCCCTCATGGAATCTCCTCCGGGTAATGATTCAAGATCTACAGACCGACCAGCGATGGTGGTTCGTCTGTGACGATTGGCTGGCTGTCGATGAAAGCGACGGTAAAATCGAGAGGATCGTGTACCCGGCTTCCAAAAAGGAATTGACCAAGTTCAACGTACTGTTCACCTCCGAAGTAAGGAAGAATTTAACCGACGGCCATATTTGGTTCTCAGTGGTGGCCCGTCCGCCGCGAAGCACGTTTACTCGTGTGCAAAGGTTAACTTGCTGTTTATCTATTCTCATGACAACGCTAATTGCAAACGCTATGTTTTACGAAGTGGGAAAGGACGAAACGCCCAAAAACGCCATCAGAATAATGGGCTTTAGTTTCTCCATCCGACAGGTCTCGATTGGCATAATGAGCAGTATGATTGTGTTTCCGGTAAATCTTATCATCGTGACCATATTCCGAAAAGCCAAGCCGAAAGAGAGTCAATATACAGTGAAACCTGAGCGTGACGTAGCCGATGATGTTGACATCGAGGCGGCCGAAGAAACGAAAAAGGCACCAGCGAAGTTTGCTCTCCCCCACTGGTTTGTGTACATAGCGTACGGCATTGCATTTGTCGCAACATGTGCATCAGCATCGTTTGTGATCATGTATGGAATGGAATTCGGAGCCGAAAAATCCGCCCAATGGCTTTCATCGATCACAATTTCCTTCATACAAGACGTGCTCTTCACACAGCCGATTAAAGTCTTCATCATGGCGACTTTGTTTGCTCTTCTCATCAAGGACCCGAAAAAGGCCGAACAAGAGTCGTTCGGCGACGCTAACGCTCTCGCTAATGACGAGGAGTGGCTACACAAAAACACCGAAGATCTCGATCCCGAGATGCAACAGACGCTGAAGCAATTGATAAACGACAAACCCCCAGACGAGGCTAAGCTGGAGATCGCGCGAAAGCTTCGCATGAAGGAAAAACAAATGAAATCCATCATCCGGGAGATTGTGTGGTACGTGATATTCCTGTTGGTTCTACTGACCATCGCCTATGGCAACCGAGATCTGACAACTACCAAGGTGACTAACTACATGCAGAACACCTTTGAAAAAGCTACGTACAGTGGAAACCTTACCTACAAAAAGGTAACTTAAAATATATTGATCTTTTACGGCTTTATTTCATACTCGGCTGCGAAATAGTATCGTTTACCCCAGAGAAACGTTTCACATTAAATAAAAGCGAATTATCGGCACTGATTATTTGATTGGTTTTATCAATTTTTTAGTTTCTCTTTCTCACAAGGATAGTCCAGCATGCAGCGAAAATTGCATAACACGCCGGCAGAAATTCGACATGTGTTCCGCGGGGACGGAAGATTCGAGTGCTGTTGTGTTTTCCTTTTCTCGCTTACCTTGCGACGCAGTCGTATCGTTTCCTTTCTCACAGCGCATAGGGGGAGGGGGAGTGTGTGTGTGTGTGTGGGGGGGGGGGGGGGGGGGGGGGGCTACTCATTCCCCAAGTCAATGTGGAACTACCCGAATATATTATTTAATCAGGGGCGTGCCCAGCCTTTTGCAGGGTGATCGATCTCGTCCGAAATCAGTCACTCGAGACAGCTAGTTACACAGAGAGGAAAACGTTCTGGAAGTGAAATGTCAGAGTCAACAACATAAAAAAGCATCGACTTACCGTTTCTCGTTTTCACATTGAAATAGGAGGGGGGGGGGGGGGGGGGGGGGGAGAGGGGAGGAGCGGAACCCCTGAAATCCTCCCCTGGGTATACCCCTGTTACTGAATAATTGTTTAATCTTTTACAAGGTGCACGACATTCACCATTATTGGCGATGGATGAGAGAAACGTTCATTCCTTCCCTACTGCCTGAAGTTTACTACAATAACGTAACATCCTATGACAAGAAATACCTAGCAGATACGCCAACCGCGTATCTACTAGGTGTGGCCCGACTCAGGCAACTGAGAATCAGGAAAGGTATGGACATCTGCTTTAGAACGAAACACACTGCAGCTATGCCACTGGGATGAGTAATAGCTTTTACTGCGCCTTTCAATGACATGCGGAATCTGAAATTCAAATCTCCACCAACGGTTGCGTTATTCCTTGCCGTCAATCATAATTAATACGAAAGCCAACGGACCATGTAAAAAAGAGACAAACAAAATGGATCGAAATCTACCAATCATAATGCACGGACGTGACCTTTTGAACTCATTGAAAGGAGGATATGCTCCCTGAGAGGTAAGCTGACGGCAGCGTAAAACGCAAATTTTGAGTTGGGTTTTGAATTTCAGAGTCCGCATGTTACCGAAAGGCGCAGTAATAGCCGGTATAACCAAAAGGGGCCATAATCAAAATACCAAGTTTCATTTTGTAAAAGCTGAAAGAAAACAGTACCATAAAAAATATTACTGAAGAGCTTCCGGCATGTGAATCGTCACACATTTGGAACCACCTTGGACGGCATAAGTACCACGGGAAGTTCTACCCAATAGCTTTTAGTTGAATTTTCATGCTTTGGGGTTTCATCCACAGACCCAGAGCATAATAATTGCACCACAGGAACGTACTACACAGTAGCTTTCATTTGATAACATGCTTAAATATAGTCACACTTTGAAGTTTCATCCACAGACAGGCCCTAAAGTAAGAACCACAGGAAAGTACTGCTGAACAGCTTTCATTTGAATGGCCACACTGCAGGATTTCATTCACAGACTCAAACGTTAGGTCAATACATTTTGTCCACGTTGTTCATCAGATATGAGGTGCCTGGTATAACCATCCCAATTAACTGTGTGGGTCTCATTAATTACATTAGTTCTGACCACTTCTCTAAGTAATAAATACACCAGTATTGGCACAGTATTGGCACCTACTGATACACCAGTGTTGTCACCTGCTGAAAACACTTTGTGATCTTATCTCGATATACTCCATCCACAGTTTACACACATGATCATTATTTTCATGTTTACGTCCAATAGCATTGTTTGTCAGCTTTCCTTGAACTGTGTTTTCGAACGAATGTATGTATATAGAGCCTTCTTATAGCCTACTCGAGTACAGCTACTCTTTTATTCCTAGAACAGTCAGGACTTGGGACTCACTCCTCTCCAATGCTACTCTAGCACCAAATTTGCAAACTTTCAAATCGGCCGCCATGCCTGCTATTAAATCCATGCAGGTCCCTGGCCACTTGCGGAGGCTATAAGACACTACCTTTGGCCATCCATTCTATACATTAACATCAGCTAAATTATGATTATTTATTCAAGAATTATTTAAGAAAGAAATCAATCACAATGTTCATCTTGCAGATACCTGTACCTTCAAGCGTTTCTTTTTGCACTTCATCCACGAGTGCAACGACTTTTACAGCACCGACGAAGAAGATCGAAGCTCCTACCTACCTGGCTGGAAAGTTAAACCTTTGACACCCAATCAAAACCTTTCCGTTGCTCCTACCACCACTCCCACAACATTGCCGCAAGAGAAAGGTCCATGGGAATACCAGACGGGCTCGGAATTGAGAACGTTTCCTTACTGGGGGTATGAGGCAACATACAGTGCTGGAGGTACTCACAAACATTTTTTGATCGAAGCGTTTAATTATTTTATCCTAGTTAGTTTATTAATGTATTTTTTGGGGTGGAGACAAGGTGGTCTAAGTCCCCGTTCAGACCAGTGCTGGGGCGTAACGCATGGGTGCTAAAAGAACCTTTGTTTAGACACTATGTTAGGCTTCTTCTTTCCGTGGGCATCGAGAAACGAAACTGTTTCTTCCATTGTTCGTTTCACTTTTTGGTTAACTGAGAGCGCGATGCACAAATATAATTTCAGCACTAGCCAAATCATGTCCAGACATGTGGCAGTGCCTGGAAACGACGTACGAGTACTGCCTATTGAGGTAGCGCCCGGGTATCGAACGGGCAGCAACGTATTGGTGTGTAGAATCGCTAATGCAAATCACTCAATCGGTCGGTAGCGCTATCGACCTCTTGAACAACTGGGGACTGGGTACTAATCTGAACGATCCAGATTAGAGTCGTTTGCGTTGGTTTATCAGTGAAATTTCTTCTGTTTAATTTCATTGCAGGATATGTCCAGGAGTTGCGCAACAATGAAAACGAAGCACTAAACATAATTCAAAACCTGATCGACATTAACTGGCTTGACCGCTACACACGAGCTATCTTCTCAGAGTTTGCGATATACAACGCCAACACGAATCTGTTCTGTGTTGTAACACTGTTGTTTGAACAACTCCCAACAGGAAGTTTTAAACCATACCCCAGCATTCTCACGCTCCGTCTCTTTCGGTATGTCGGGGGCGAAATGTACTTCGTGTTGACGTGCGAGATTGTTTACCTCTTGTTTTCTGCCGTTTTTGTGTTAAAAGAGATCAAACAGTTTGTAAAGAAAGGTAGGGAACATTTGAAGAATCCATGGAGCATTTTGGAAATTCTGGTCACACTTCTCTCCCTGTCTGCAGTGGGGCTGTACTTTGCAAGGCTGATTTTCACCAAAAGTGCTGTGGAAACCATGGGAGGCGATGGCACAAGCTTCGTTAGTTTTCATTACACTGCTTTCTTGGACGAGTGGCTAAAGTGCATTATGGGTATCATCGTGTTCCTGTCGTTCCTAAAGATGTTTCGTCTGTTTCGCTTTAATCGCCGTATGTCAATGCTGCAGCAAGTCCTCAAGCGATGCTTCAGCCAGTTGTTTTCTTTCTTGGTCATGTTTGCACTAGCATTCCTCGCATTTGCACTCTTTGCGTGCCTTGTTTTTGGGCAGAGTATGGAGGGATTTGGAACATTTCTCAAAAGCTGCGCTTCTCTAATGGACACCCTACTCGGCAAGTTTACTTTAAAGGAATTGTCAACAGCCAATCGGATTTTTGGACCCATTTTCTTCTACACCTACACAGTGTCAATGGTATTTATCCTCATCAACATGTTTTTATCCATAATTAATGATGCATTCACTGAAGTTCGCAGTGATGTGGAAAAGCAGTCGAACGACTACGAAATAGTGGACTTCATGATTCACCGCCTCAAAGAGAACATCGGCAAAACAATCGGCCATGCCATCCATCCGGTCTACAAAGAGCCGAAGTCTGACCTGGAACTTAACTTCGATAAAATCACCGACAACGCAGACAATGCCATGCATTTTATGAGGAACATCGCGTTTGAAGACATGCGGAAGACGCGTTGGTTCCAAGAAGACAACTGCTCTGAGAAGAAGAAAAACCTGATACGGCTGTTGATAGAAGTGGACTGGGATTATTACGAGGACGAACTCTGCGATTCCATCCCTGTTTTTGAGCGGTTTCTGAGTCAACGCAGCGAAGAAGAGTTGGAGGCAATGCTGCAGTCCTATAGAGAAAAGCGTATGGTGGAGGACCTGGTATTCAATGAAATGAACGGTCAAAATGACTCCTCCGAAAGCGACAGTGACAGCAATGATAGCAACGACGACGACGACGATGATATCAGCGATGATGAGAAATCAAGTAACGACGAGAACGATTCGGAAACCGAGCTTGGTTGGGTAGGGGACAGACGGCTGTCATCGTCATCGTTCCGTGTTACACCGCAAAGTTCCATCAAGCGTCCTGGAAGCGCATCTAGAGTCAAAAGTCCATCTCTATTGATCACTGATGTGGAAGCAACAACTTCAACAGGACAAGGACAGCACGCAGCAGATAACAGGCGAACAAGTTCATTTGTTGACCAAGTGGTGTCCGAAAACGAGCTTGTGGCAATTCTCGACGACGTACGGCGGGAGGCAGAAAGTCGGTGCGCTACAGACGCGGAGTTGGAGAACGTTCTGAATGAGGGCACGTGGACTGTACGCACGTACGACAGCGATCCGGAAACTAGTACTGCGGGCAAGAAAAAGAAAATGCGAAAGAAGAAGGAACAGATGCCACTCGAAGAAACAACGACTAAAGAAGCTTGGGTTACGGTGGTTGTTACTAATGAGGAACCAGAAGGAGAAGTCGGGAAAAAGAAGAAAAAGAAAACAAAGAAAGAAGGAGATGACCAAGGTGACGAGGAAAGTGTTCAGCCTAAAAAGAAAGTCAAGGCAACAGTTGAGCATGAAGAGGTAGAAGAGACGCAACCCAAAAAGAAGAAAAAGAAAAAAGATACAGCTGATATGACTATGGAAGAGAACGGCGAGGGAGAAACAAACGAGGGCATGGGAAGAAACAAGAAAAAGAACAGAGATGAAGCTTCACCAAATATGGCCGCAGACAAAAACTGCGATGAAATGACAAACGAGAAGGGAAAAAAGAAGAAAAAGAAGAAAGAAGCTGTGACTGATACAGCCATGGAAGGAAACGGAGAGAATGAAATAAACGAGGGAGAGGAAAAGAGGAAGAAAAATCCTGCAGCTGAGAACGTCGCAGAAGAAAACGACGAGTATGAAATGAACGAGGGAGAGGGAAGGAAGAAAAAGAAGAAAGAAGCTGCAGCAGATATGGCCAAAGAAGACAACTTGGAAAAAGAAACAAACGATAATGAGGGAAAAAAGAAGAAAAATAAAAGCAAAGAAGCTGCAGCAGAAGGCGAGGATGAAACAAAAGTGGGCGAGGGAAAAAAGACGAAAAAGAAGAGTAGAGAAGCTGCAGAGAAAAACGCTGAGGAGAAGACAAAAGGGGACGATGAAAAACCCAAGAAGAAGAAAAAGAAAACAAAGGACGAGCTTGGTGAAATGTTGCCGGAAGAAAGGATGGAGCCAAGTGATACAGATCAGGCCGAGACAAAAAAGAAAAAGAAGAAAGGCAAAGCTAAGAAGCAACTGGCCTCAGAAGAAGAAGATCGTCAAAGATTTAAATCGGATGAAACGGATGAAGGAAACGAGAGCGTATGCTGACATTGTAGCAGTAGCCAAGAGCAACTTTATAATGATATGAATATTGAGTTACCATGCCATACAGTTGAATAGTTAAAAGCTTAATTTAAGTATCGCCTACCTATATTTTAAAGGGAATGTGTCACGGGGATTTTAGCTTCACTCATAAAGAAATGCTCCTATAAGACTAAGAGGCCGAAGATTTCATGCAAAGTGAATTCTAAAGAAGGAATTTTGACCCCAAAACGTCCAAATTCCGAGCCCTTGGCATAGCTCCTTTAAGTGCACTGGTATGGCGACTTTTGCCAAAATTGATCCATTAGTTTTAGTTTTCCATGGATGCAAGACTCTCGGCTAATCACAAACTGCTACTTAATGTTAATACGAAATACCGTACGTTACTTAGTATAACTACGCAACATATTTTTAAAAAAACATTGCCTGGGTAGCATTTTCCTGCCCAATTATCTAGCATAACCAGTGAAATGTAAGAACAAACATAGAGCTTTTGATCAGTAGGATCAACGGGGTGAACACACTTTATCAGTTTTGTCCACCAGTCTAGCATGTTCATCTGTGCGAAAGTTGCCAGACTTGTAGTCCTTGAAAAGACTGTTGTTGGTGTTACGACCAATGAACCTTTTTCACTCCATCAGCCAGACCTTGGGCGCTTACCATCTGTCAGAACTGGCCGGCCAGACTGGTCCGTTTGTAACTAGAATGCGGCTTTGTGAAGACCTGTTCCTACAAGTCCATCAAAATGATACATACTATTTCCGAATTGACCAGTGTGGCCAACCAGTTCTGACAGATGGCATAATATTTACTAATCTAGCGGTCTGGCCCGCCAGTTCTGACACAAGGTAAGCGCTCCTCGAGTCATGTATTGCGCCAGTTCTATAGCGAGAGTCTCTTAATAATTCAAATGAAAGATCCTCAGCAGAACGTTCAGAAGGCACTGTTTTTTTTTTAGTATTTTCCAAAATACAATTTGGGATGTTTCTTCTTGAATTTTGACTTCAGCCACTTTCGAAAGTTCTTTTTTTTGAAAAATCGATCGATCAGTTGACTTCATTTTCCAGTCTTAATACACTTACCTCATGAAACTGTGTATTTGACTCGGAAGATGACTTCTGCAGAGTGATGTCGCCAGCACGTTCATACTAGACACTTAGTTTTGTAAGTTAGCGCGTACATTTATATCGTACTTTACTTTATGCACCTTTTTAGAGTGGTTGGAAATTTCATAGAAATCATACAGACAATAGTTTTTGTTTTTGGAAAAGTACTGACAGTTTGGTCAACTTTCGAGGAAGCACTCTTTAACGTTTTTGCCCGTCACATTGACATCATCTCGTTGCCAAGCAACGAATCAAAAACAGCGGTCTCACTAGACGAAGGGATTTCGCCGGACCTTATCTATTTCAATCAGGTCATGTGGTCGGAGCGTCCCAAATACGACACAAATTCACTGCGTGAGGCTGGGGAAAAACTGTTACGAACAAGACAAATTCGAACCAGAACAGTTAAGGGTGTTACTATAGCATTTTACAGTAAAACCAACAACTACCAGTGGTTGTAAAAACGCATCGCTATTAGATTAAGGTTAAATAAGCAAATAAAAATAGAGTAACGTTTCAGCGTGTTTGTCTTGGTTGCACGACTGCGCAGTTATGCGTAGCTCTAAACACAGGATTACCTTCTCTTTGAGGGGTGGATTTTCCTTGTTTGATAACCAGAACAGGCAAAGTACAGTCGAGTCCTTACAAAAGATGGTGCGCCTGTGTTCTGTTAAAAACGGACAGTACCGCACGAAATGCAGCTGGATCTGAGCGTCAGCTAGCTTTAATTTTAATGGTGGCACATTAGGATTTCTCCTAAAGATTCAAAAGTTTGAATAACATAATATTATTAGAATCAAAAGACCCACAGAAATACGGATGTGGCAAAGTTAGCATTTGTAAAAAAGACGAAGTTGAGGAATTTGTCAAATTGTAGTGGAAGAGTGGTTATAGCCACTGAATAAGATGTTTCAGTGCGGCCCAAGTTAGTCCTTTTCAATATTGGCTATGTATTTTGACTAAAATGTATGCTGTTTCATTTAAACAGACCGGTAGTTCTTGAAGCAGCTCATAAAGCCCGCCACCTCTTAGGAATACGGGTGTACCAGCCAGCCATCCTGTTCAAACAAGAATCTCTTCAAGCACCTAGAATGCATTTACCTATACGTTATAAAAAGCCAAGATCTTGTGTAACCATTGTTTGGATCACACAATGTGCAATGTTTGGAGATATGTCGCATAAAATCCAAACCAATTGCATGATCTATTTCTTTTTTGATATTCTTTCAACTTGCATCCCGATTGCTTTCTGTACTTCTTCATCCATGATGCAGTCAACAAACGCCCTGATGTCCTCTTCACGTGTGTTTTCCAATGCGTCAATAGCATCTCTGCGCATGATCTTTTTGGTCAGCTCTATGGTTTTCCCTAGAGTAAATGATTGAACAACATTAGGAGAGTTCTGTCTACTGCACACTACTGAATTTTTGGATGTACAGTTAATTCATCCTTTCTTGTTTTGAAATTTTCGGGTGTACCTGGGTCTACCTCTTATAGTTTTCTAAGTTGAAGCTAACTCTACTAAGGTCTACTAGGTCGCCGACTAAATTTGGATGGCAAGACCTTTTCACTTTCATACAAAACATTCTATTTTTTCCAATATGCAAAACATCACAAAATCTCACCCTTAATAGGCACTGGTATGAAAATTGGTGTTCTGGCTAATTAAAACAATTGGCTATGTGACAAATTGATGCAGAAGGCCTATTTGCATGGTAGCCATTTCAAAGCACAGAAGGTTACCATAGCATTATGAGGGGAGTATAAAATTCATTTTGCTTTGCATAGTCTCTGAGGCTAAAGCTTATTGGATGAGCTACATACACTGTACACCCCTGGTAGAATTCTTAAATAGGAATTAGATCTTATCAAGGGACAGAATCTTATTCTAATTTAGGACCCTATAGGATACAATTGATACTATTGTTTCTGTACCAGATCCTAAGATTCTACAATACCTCAAGTTATTACAGAGGGTACAGTTACGACAACCATTGTCTAGCAAAGAGTTAAGTTCCATATTACGGATCTGCTGTTTAAATGTCTGGATGGGGGGAAGATTTCTTAAATTGCCAGCAACATGTTTCATAATTTTCGGCCCTAAAATCTTGTGCAAGGTTTCAATATTGTCAAGTAATGAAACTAATGAAAATAATCCCTGAGGAAAAGGTAACTGTCTTTATGATGTTTTCTCACCAGGAAAGACAGTCAATTCATCCATTTGTGATTTTGTTTCATCCAGCAGTTTATCTTTTGGTACAACCTTATCCACCAATCGGATAGCTAAGGCCTCATCTGCAGTGTATCTCTTGCTACTTAGGACAGCCTTTTCTGCAATACCATTACCAACAACAGCTGCAAGATTGTTAAAAACCCTGGGGAAAAAAGTGAAACAAGAAGGGCAAAGAACTGTTACTAATTTTTGAAGTAGGCAGGATATGGAAGAGAGCAGCCAAGAAAATTGGTTTGCTTGTGTCGTCAATGTGTTGTTTTGCTATTAAGGCAGCCAGGGCTCACACTTGCAATAGCTAGGGAAAATCCCTGACCCACGGCCCTTATTGACACCCCTATTGGGCAGAAAACAGATCCAACCTCACTTTGTATGGGATCCATGGAAGACACCAGGGCTGTAGCCAGAAAAAAATAGGGACTGAGGCAATATCCATGGTTAAATTCCCCGCCTAGCTATTTAGGGTCTTTATGATGACTATGTTTAAACAAACACTGGGATCAAACCCAAAATGACTGAGGCAAGTGCCTTGGTTTGCCTCATACTGGCTACGGCCCTGGACACTCATGAAGACCTTTAAAGATGCTTAACAAGGGCTGGTTCCCACTAGCGACGTAATCGTAAGCGGAGTCGGACTCGGAAGCGTAAGGAGCCTTACGTTCTAGTGTAAATTAAAAAACGGAGTCGCAATCGGAATCAAAAGCTTGACAGAATCGGAATCGGAAGGATCAGAAAGTTTCCTTTTTCTTCCGATTCCGCTTCTGCTTCCGTCGTTTTGATTTCCACTAGATCGTAAGGTTCTTACGATTCCGATTCCGCTTACGATTCTGCTTACATCGCTAGTGGGAACCAAGCTTAAACATCCTTGAATGTTTTTACCAGGCAAGCAGATAGATATAACATAAAGGTCACAAATTCACAAGACTTATGCTTACCAGAAAGGAGGTGGAACACCCTATAAGAACAAACCATTGTTATACAGTTATTAACAAATTACGTAAATATTGCTCTTAATCTAACAATCTATGAAGTCAATTTTAAAACTTATTTCCAACAATTATGGTTTTACATCTGATGATATGGTTTATAAACAAAAACGAAAATGGAGCACTTGATTATTGGACAGTGAACAAAAAAATTGAATTTAATTCCCAACAGAAACAAGTGAACTTGAGAAATTTTGAAAACTTCTGCTTTGTACAATTCTTTTCTGTACTCAAATGCTTGTTGTGCTTTATGAAAGTACATAGTTTGGCCTTCTCTAGACCAGCCTGACCTCTGCAGACAACTCTTTGTGCTGAGTAAAGGGCAAGATGAGGGACAAATATTCTACTGACTAGGGAGGGGGGTGGGATGAGAGAAAACAAGTTGGCTGCAGAGAGGCTATTCCTCTAGCCCATCTATTTTTCAATTAAGCTACTGTCAAGGCAAGTCTCAAGAAAAAAATATTTATATCATTAGCAGATGTGTAGAATCATGTTAAAACATGACATAACTCACAGCTTCTGTCTCGACCAGTCCAATTCTGGCTCCCTCTGCAGCCATGATACGATAATCACATGCCAAACTCAAAACACAGCCTCCTGCTAAGGCATGCCCCTGTCAAAAGAAGAATGTGGAGATACTGCTGCAGTAAAACTGCAAGATAGTCAGCATTAACATAAGGACAATATTTTTCTTAGCCTTGGAGAGAGAGATTCCTTGTTTTTTTCTTTCCTTCTCCTTTATTTCATTCAGTTAACTGTGTCATTTTGTTAAGGTGAGATGGTGTAGGGCAGAGGAGGGGAGGATCAGGAGTGAAGATGGTAGGAGACATGGGAAAAGAGAGCAGAAACTGGAAGACAAACAGAAGACAAGGGGGGGGGGGGGGGGGTTGGGGGGTTGGGTTTGGTAGAAGGGTGGTTTATTTGAAAATGACTAAAAGACAACAGCCATAGGAAACTGTCTTAGGTTTATGACTAGCCACTTTCCCTGTGTAACCAGCTGTTTAAAACTCAATGACAGCTTTGGGGAACTGTAAGAGGGAAGGGACCTAGAAAAATATGGCATTTGTACAGCATTGCATTTCACTGAATAGCAAAAGCACAAAGAGAACATCTAGCTGACAAGGAAGGGCTGGAAACTTGAGACCCCTGTGCTCTCCACAGGTGGCCTATTGCAAAAATACCTGTGGTGTATTATGAGTATTTTTTTGTAATATAACTAAAAGTTCACTGTTGAGAGAAATCATTCACATTAATATATGGTTGTAAGTTCCTATAGAAAGGATCTCCTTCTGGGACACTTATTTACATTTTAATTATCTCAAAGGTACTCTTACATTTATTGCTGCCACAGTAATCAGTCGTGAGCCATATAAGCGAAGCCACATTCCTTGAAAAGCTTCCCAAAAACTAGCAAGATGTTTCCGGTCTGCTGGCTTGTAAACTTCCTTCACCAGGTCAAGACCAGCAGAGAATACTTTGGGAAGACCCTGATTAAAGGAATTGATTCAGATTACTTCAAGTTGGTTGTGTTATGTGCTTGGACTGAGAAGTTCAATGCAAAAACAACAACAAAGCTAAAGCAAAGAACATGCCTATGCAGACCCAGCTCCACTAGCTTGCACCTTGACTAAGTCAAAAAGCTCCCTGATGGCAATGAAGGACAGGCAGCCAATACTGATGAAAGACCATTGAAGGCCATCCTTTCTACCTCCAACCTCCACCTGTGCTGAAGCAATCACTGATGATGACAATGGTCTTAAGACTTACACGGCTCACTACTTTTCCAGTACACCACCTTGTTTCCACAGCATAAACTACATGTTGGGGTATTATTACTACTAATACTACTCTCTGGAAGGGATGCTTGTTTATCCTATGGTTTACCCCAAACATTTATTGCAAGTATATTAAAAAGAATTGCCAACCAACTTTTTTCTGATTAATTTATTTATTATGAATTTGTAAATAGTTTATTTCTGTATTTTATTCATTATTTTATTCATTTAGGTAGTCTTGTAACTGAAAAACCCTTGAAGGGAGTTGCAATAAAGTATGTATGTATGTTTTATTGCAACTCCCTTCAAGGGTTTTTCATAAAGTATGTATGTATGTGTGGAGCCACGGTGGTCTAGTGGTTAGTGCGTCGGGCTTTCAACCTGAAGGTCGATGGTTCGAAGCCTGGTCTCTGCCGTCGTGTTGTTTCCTTAGACAAGAAACTTTACTCCACACTGTCTCTCTCCACCCAGGTGTATAAATGGGTACCAGCGACAAAAAAATGCTGGGGGTAACCCTGCGATGGACTAGCATCCCATCCAGGGGGGAGTAGCAATATTCCTAGTCGCTTCATGCTACAGAAACCGGGTTTAAGCTCCGGCCGTTGTGAGCCTTCTGGCTCGTGTGCGCGACTTTACTTACTTATGTATGTATGTACTATGTACCTGTACCTACCAAATTTTATACACCTGCAACTGGCGACAAAAATAGTTGACACACTGTATACCAAAAACGGTTTTCATACCATATTTATCACTGTATCTTTCCATCCCAGGGGGGTTACTCCCTATAATGGGCTATACGGGGATGCTCCGCCCGAAAGGGGTACCTTTTTTCGGCTGGAGGTATATTAAAGGGGCTATGTCACCATTTTTGGTGTTATTTTAAAAAGCTAAAATGTATTTTTATATCAGTGAAAACACAGAAATAATGGTCCAGTTTTGTTTACAATTGCTTTACGAGTATAATGAAACTATAAACAAGTGTCTCTGACTACAGATGGCCAGGATGGAAATGGATTGCAACTTGAAAAAATTGGCCAATTTTTTCAAGTTTGTTCAATGTGTTTTGGAAAATTTGGTAAAAACTGATTATGGTTTATTCTTTCCACAAGAATTTACTTGATATCTTGTTCTTGGTGTTCTAAGAGCATTTCGTGTTTGAAGTAAGATGCTCAGTTTTAATTGTAGTATAGTCTGAGACAAAAACATAAAACCGCCATGACATAGCCCCTTTAAAGGGTACGGATTTCACGAATTGAAGTATATGAAAGCGTAGGGAAAACATGAGTTGAAGTATTATAAAAAGCACCTTTCAAAATTTATCAAACAAATGCACATAAAAGCTATATAAAAAGGGGTACCATTTTCAATGAAAGGTATATGAAAGGGGTACCATTTTCAATGAAAGGTATATGGAAGGGGTACCTTTTCCGTCCAAAACGGTATATGAAAACAGTGCTGGAAATAATTTTTCTTGCTTAGAAGGACATGTGTCCTTTCAAACCTCCCTTTTGATCGGACATTTTACAAAATTGGTCGGACATCCGCTATTTTGGATTTTTCCTGAGACACAATTGGTAAGCATACACGACATGCTATAAGAAGTTTTGCAATGCATTGTTGGGCGATTTCAAATAACACATCCTTTTCCGAATTTTCCCGAAGGGAGCCGTTTACAGCCGTTTACAGCAAAGTAAATCGTACAAACAGCGTAAATTCTTTATTTGTAATGTTTTTGGAATCAAATGCGATGAGTTAACAAGACATTCAAGGCCAAAGCTAAGTAATTATTTTTTATACTTGGTCACCAAGTCCGAGCATAATTTAAAATCGGTCGGACATTTTCGGATTTTGGTCGGACAATGTCCGATGACCGACTGTTATTTCCAGCACTGGAAAGGGTAAGGGTTTGGACCTTGGGGCGGAGCATCCCCGTACGAACCTTTTTTTAATTACCCCCCCCCCCCCCCCCCCCCCGGGCTTTCCACCACTCACTGCACACTCTGTGGCATTAATCTCCGTCCCCCCCTCCAATGTTGTAGGATTGGAGGGAAATAATACACAACATTGTCTGGGGGGGGGGGGGGGGGGGGGGGGGGGACTGAAATGCATCTCGTACCAAAGAAAATGGGGTTCAAAATGACCATGTGTCAACAATATTGTCGCCTATTGTGGGTGGAGAGAGAAACTAAATTGTCACCAAGTATAGTTCATACAAAATCTCTTTCACAAATTCTTTGCTAACAAAATATCACATCAACTTATAGAATATTACTGTGGATTGAAAAGTTAATTTTACATACCGAGGTGATGATGATTCCTTGACAGTCCTTGTCATTTTCAAAATTGTCCGAGTTTTCATTTATTTCTTGTAAAAATTCCAAACTAAAGCTGTTAACTGGTTTTCTATTTAGCTCCAGAATAGCAACTTTTCCTTCTTTTTCAACATGAACAAGAGATGACATGGATCTCATATGATGGCCAAGGCATATCACTACAAACAAAAAAACAAACACAAATCAGAAAAAAAAGAGAGTACACTTAACATTCACACAACAGATGCCTTTCTTAAAATAGCTTTACAAAAACTGGGATCAAGCACCTTGATCCTTGCAAAGGTTAACTCCCCAGGTTACCCTTGTCACTCACTCGGGTCACTTCAAGCAATAGCAGATCCAGACCTCATTGTGGGGGGGGGGGGAGGGATATTTACCAAGCAGAGTGAAAATGTTGGAGGCTGAAATATTTTTACAAGAGCAGGGGGGAGGGGGTGGGGTGGCCCACCTAGATTTGCCACTATTCAGAGTTTGGCATTTCTGGTGTCAGCGGATTCATCAGCAAACTAAATTTTTAAGATAGGAAACTTGTGATCACCTAGCTTTATGTAGAGAGGTTATCATTGTTGAAATCAGCAGACTCACAGAAAGATCACAAAACAAAAGGTCACTAAATAAAAACTGACAATAGGAACTGTCAGCCTCAAGTTTGGTACTAGTCCAGTGGCAGAGAATTGTCTTTTCTTATGTACCGTGGGGCATTTAAACAGCTTGTTTGTTCCCAACATGGGGCATTTGGCAATTGTTTGTTCACAAGTATTAAGTTTATAAGATAGTATACCTGCCAAGTCTCATGCCTGAGGTGTGAGTCTCACGCCTGCGAGTCCAAAACTCTGATCTCACGCCAACTCACCCTTATGGAGCAATTTCTCATGCCTGACTTACATATTTGAGCTATCAGCCTTAACTGATCGCATGATCCAATTAAAAAAATATAGTTACGTTCATGAAAATTTGGCACTTTTTTGAAGGTTTTTATCATTCTGAACATTACGATTACAGGTCCATGGAAACTTCCGAATTCTTTGGAACACCTTCAGACATCTTCGGAATAGATCGGGTGGTCTTCGGATTTGGTCGGGTCGCCTGTGGAAATCCTGGCACTCCCATGAAAAAATTCTCATGCCTATCACTCGGAAAACATTGGCAGGTATAAGATGGGAGAAGTGCATGTATGCTAGACCTGTCCAGCTGCGAGTCCAAAACTCCGATCTCACGCCTACTCGTGCCTATGGAGCAATTTCTCACGCCTGACATACAGATTTGATCATGAGCTATCAGCCTTGACTGATCGCATGATCCAATTAAAAATATAGTTACGTTCATGAAAAAATGGCACTTTTTTGTAGGTTTTTATCATTTTGAACATTACGATTACAGAGGTCTGAGGTCCATGGAAACTTCCGAATTCTTCGGAACATCTTCGGACAACTTCGGACATCTTCGGAATAGATCGGGCTTTCTTCGGATTTGGTCGGGTCGCCTTCAGAAATCCTGGCACTCCCACGAAAAAATTCTCACGCCTGTCACTCAGAAAAAGTTGGCAGGTATAGTATGGTCGTGGCCAGGAACTTTCTGATTCATAATAAATCCTTTCATGGTATTAAGTGTATCAGTGGAAAATACAAAGGTTTGTATGGAAAATGAAAGTAAAAAATCTAAGCTTATACTGATCGACTTGAATGTGTATCTTTATAACTTTCTCCATTCATTCTAAAAAACTAACAAAATATTTATTAAAAACACTTAACGTTTTACTGCAGTTATCAGTGATTACGTCCTTCTCGCAAGGTTATCCCTTTGAAATGACCTTGAAAGTTGTCCAGAAATACATTTTATAAGCTTAATTCTGTTAAACCTCGTTAATCCAGCCATTACTGATGAAATTCAGTAAACGGGGTGGCCGTATTAGCGAGGTACGTTGGTTTCACGCAAGGCTACGTATCAAGCTATATGACTTAGCTTTTCTCGGGCTAAAAACGTCGTCGTAATAAAGAGGTGGCTGTATTAACGAGACGCCGTTAGGCGGAGTTTCACCGTTTGTACAACAGTAAATGTCTTGTACCCTAACCTTTGGCCTTGGATAGAACTTGACGGACTCTCAGCGCAGCAGCCATTTTGTTTCTTGCTCGTGTCCAGTCCCCCGCTATAATCATCAGGGGCATTCCTCAGGACAGGGCTGAGGAAGGCTTTAATTTTGGTAGCCGAAATATTGGTCACTAAATAAATCAGCCCAGGCAGGAGCCTATTACCCTTGGCCCAGGTTAGTTTCTAAAGAAACTGTTGGTGAAAATCCGCACTACGATACATGCGTGACTAGGGGGTGCTTACTATCTAGCCAAAAAATCCGGAAATTTCGGTTGAAACTCAAATGGATCAGACAATTTCGGGAAAATCCGTTCAGAAATTGTAGACTGCCTCCAGAGCTAGTCCTATTTTTCCGTTTTTGAATGGAACGTTGTAAATTTTCTTAGCATTTGAATTTAGAAAAATTCAAATCGCTAAATCGAGTTAACGGTCTGGGTACCAGGATGGGGAAATGGAATATTTAAATGGTAAGTGCAATCTCGTCGGTTGGTTGGTCCATTATGTAACGGTCAACCCAGTTAGCATTAGATCCCATCCGCCTTAACCACCTCGGACACCTTATTGAGACTTATATAACGGAGTAACTGGTTAGCTTTCAGTTGAGGTTGGGGTTAGCAGTTTATATAGTTAAATTTTGGCCTAAACAACCCGAGAAGCTAGGTGGTACTCTGGTACGGTAGGCTATGTAAGCCTAAGCCTAACTTGAGGTCACAGATTGAACTGGTTCAATCCTGAGTGGGGATTTTAGAATTTATTTTTACACCTGAACATTTATTGAAAATAAAATTCTAAGTGTCGACATTACGTCATACAATTCTCAATAAGTGTCCGAGGTGGTTTAGGCGGATGGGTCTAATGCTGACTGGTCAACCCAACCGGTTTTTTCCTACAAATGGTAAGCACCCTTGGTCTGTTGGTCATCTATTGGAAAGGAGGGGGAGGGGGGTTGGGAAACAGGCGTTTCAAGTGACTTACATATGCAAATGGTCTGCCATAAGCAAGAAAGGAAACTTGCAACGAGTAAGGACGGATAATAACGAAACGGCACTAGTACACTGAACATTTATCAGGCACGTTTTGCATTTTTTTTATTGTGATTATGAAGCTCACCCTTCTTTGGCATTTTACTGTGTAATACAACAGCACTTTGACAAGCATGATTTTAACTCTACAATATTCAAGACTTGCTCCAAGTCGCTCGTTTTTTCTTTGCGACGATGGAGTTGTATTGGAAATTATGTGTGTGTGCGCGAAAAGTAGGAAAGCAAAGCGCGAATAGCTCGGAAAAGAGCGCGTTCTGCAGAAGTAGACGCCATCTTGATTCATCCTCCCTAACCATCGAACTGAACAGCGAAACTGAAGCGACTTGCAGCAAGTCTACAATTTTCACATGTTTTACTTTCAGGTAGATTTCTAAGCTTTCTTCTTGGCTTTCGGCATTTTCCACCCGTTTGATTTCACGTAATCCCTAACAGCTTGTAACGTGATTGGTGGAAAATAAGAGCCTATTCTGGTCCGTTTCCACCAATATCCAGCTCTCGCCTCTCGGCTGCCAATTTTTGTGAACTTGTACTCGTAGTGCTCACCACGTATGAATCTATTGGGGAATAAAGATACGAGAAAAGGGAGATTAGTTAACAACAACCTTGCCAATGCCAAATGTATTAGAGCGCTTTTCCATTGAGTGTCAAAAGTAATTTCGCAATTGCTTTGGTTTTGCATTGCTACGCTTTGTGATTGGCTAAAAAATCTCGCGCCACTTTATCAACCAATCAGAAGTAAAACCAAAACCAATCGTGACTTGCTCGCACGCGTTTTCCCGCGCTTGGCGCCGGCTACATGTATTTGCTTCGAGTTCTGATTGGTTCATTGGAGTGTCTGTGAGTTCTGTGATTGGTCAGAGTAATTACTTTGGTTTTGGTTTTACGACACTCAATTGAAAACTGCTCTAAAGCTCAAAAGTAATGTATATTTAACGTCATTTAGTCATCGCGAAATCTGCAACATAAAGCAACTGCCGATTTTGTTTGTGTCGAAAGTAATTTCGCTGTTGCTTTAGTTTTGCATTTCTACGCTTTGTAATTGGCTAAAAAAATCTCGCGCTACTTTCTAAACCAATCAGAAGTAAAAACAATTGTGAGTTGCTCGCACGCGTCTTCCCGCGCTTGGCACTGGCTACATATATTTGCTTGGAGCTCTGATTGGTTCATCGGATTGTCTGCGTCTGCTGTGATTGGCCAGAGTAATTACTTTTGTGCTGGTTTTACTACACCCTTGTGAAAACCGCTTTACAGTCAAACCGGATGTTCCTTTGCGCGCGACATTGCAACTTTGTTAGGCAATGTTGGTAATTTGATCGTCAAGTTGCTCGAGCAAGTTGCAAATGCTTTGGGTAGATTCCCCGCCGAGTTCCTCGTGTCATGTCATGTTGATGAATGGTGTTCGCCATGTTTCAAGTGTTAATTTAGTATTTCGAAGACAGATTTGCATAAAGCAATCACTTGCTCTCTCTCTTGGGCAGCGATATCATGTCACTTCGATGTCAAGATGAAGAGGCCATGAAATCCACCCAGAAAAGTCAACTTGTCGAATCTTCTGCGAAAACAAATAGAAGCAACTCTGCCGAACGAACTTCCCGAAACGTTTGCAACTTGCTCGAGCAACTTGACGATCAAATTACCAACATTGCGTGACAAAGTTGCAAAGTCGCGCGCAAGGGAACATCCGGTTTGACTGTAAATGTCGTGGTAGTTTGGCCAAGTCAACCACTGTACGTCTTGACGTTCACATTAATTTGCTCGCATAAACAAACAGGTTTTACTTCATCGTCGCGCCATCCACATATCTGAAGCCGTGTATTCAGCCCGCTATAGTAAAAGTACCTACAGATATCTTAGTTTTTTGCAGTACTTACGTTGGAGGTGTGCCATTAACAAACGGGTTGTGTGAGATCAGGGAAGTTGCCTGTTCATCATTAACAAGAAGTTTTGTCGCCAAGTGGATCAACCAGGGGTTATACTGATAGCTCTAAAAGCATATCATTTTTGAATTAATAAGTAAGCTTGGACAATGTTCTTTTACTTTCACTTCACCCTAACAGGGAGTATGATTATACAGCATTTACCAGACCAAGCTCCTGATTGGCCGTTTCGCCCATAAATGGAGCCGTTTCGTCCCCAACCTTCTCCCCCTGAGTTGAATCTAGTAATCATTTTTAAAACCACCAATTAAAATTTTGGAACCATGCTTTCAAGTTTTTCTCCTTGTGTCTTGGTAAACTCGCTAAACTCGGATTATTATTGATTCTCTCTTCAAAAATTCACTGAATACTACGCGCTCTGTGATTGGTCGTTGCCTATGATCTATCAGAGTGCGGACGCACGGCTGACGTCATAGAAAAACTGTTTGCTTTGTTTTGTCCAACATGGCGCACAGTTTTGGAAATGTTTGCGAGATTATTCTGGATTGAGCAAGTGAAAGCCTCGAAAAATGTTTAGCAGGAGCTGTTTACGAGCAAGAAAAAGAAGAAACCAAAAAGTGTTCTCGGCGGCTTGAAAAATACCTAAATTGGAACAAATCTTTGAACAGTCGAGCGCTACGAGACAAGTTTGCCGTAATTTTACTCTTTCTACTTTTCAGTTCATTGTATAAAACAAATAGATTGCATTTGGCCGTGTGTCTGTTCAGTTATAGATCACAGAAGACGTCAAAATGTGGCAAGAACATCAGTGACACACTCGCCTGCGGCTCGTGTGCCACTTTTTTGTACTTACCACATTTTGACGTCATCTGTGATCTATAACTGAACAGACACACGGCCAAATGGAATCTATTTGTTAATTCGTGTATGATAAAGGTACTTAGTTTTAATTTAGGGGTAGTTTTGACCAAAACATATCAAAATCCCCTTGACATAGCTCCTTTAATATTAAAAATTTGGTATTAAATAACAACGAGTTCATTTGTACTGTAAATTATTACAAGAGCAGTTTTCAATTGAGTGTCGTAAAACCAAAGCCAAAGTAATTACTCTGACCAATTACAGCAGTCGTAAACAATCCAATGAACCAATCAGAGCTCGAAGCAATTACATGTCGGCGGCGCCAAGCGCACGAAAACACGTGCGAGCAAGTCACGATTGGTTTTGGTTTTACTTCTGATTGGTCGAGAAAGTGGCGCGAGATTTTTTAGCCAATCACAAAGCGTAGCAACGCAAAACCAAAGCAATTGTGTAATTACTTTCGACACTCAATTGAAAACTGCTCTATAATAGAGCAGTTTTCAATTGAGTGTCGAAAGTAATTACACAATTGCTTTGGTTTTGCATTTCTACGCTTTGTGATTGGCTAAAAAATCTCGCGCCACTTTCTCGACCAATCAGAAGTAAAACCAAAACCAATTGTGACTTGCTCGCACGCGTTTCCCGCGCTTGGCGCCGCCGACATGTAATTGCTTCGAGCTCTGATTGGATCATTGGATTGTTTACGACTGCTGTGATTGGTCAGAGTAATTACTTTGGTTTTGGTTTTACCACACTCAATTGAAAACTGCTCTATATAAATTAAAAATACATACAGTAGCTGGTTACCCAAAATAACTAAAAAGCTAAACTGGTTGGGTGACCGTCATTTATTAATTAAATCAAATGAGTTGCAAAGGTAACTTGATCTCCGTAAAAAGATTCAATCGCTGACGTTTCGAGCGCTTGCCCTTCGTCAGAGCAAATTAAGGAATTACGGGTTGTGTGTGGTCTGTATATTGACTGACCTGAAAAGCTGCAAACCACATGAGCCAGTCCAATCTGTAGTGATATGGGGAAATTACACAGGGCCGTCTCTTTGGATCACCAGGTTTACAATTAAACTGATATTCTTCCCAAATACCACCTTCTTCATCTGGAATAATGGTTGAATTTCTTGTTCCTTGAAATATCACTTCAGTTCTTTCCTTTGTTACACTGGAAGAGTAATGTAAAAAAGTTCTTATCAACCAATAAGAAGAAAAACCAAAACCAATCGTGACTTATAGAGCGATTTTCGTATGACCTTGAAAACGGTTTCTTTAGTGTTCGCATTGGTTTCATCCACCAGTGGTTGACATGATCAAACAAGCTTTGCTCGCTTTTCTGCTAACAATACTAGCTGAAATTTGCTTTACTTTAAGGCCCGGTTCAAACGTCGCATTCACATGTGCCGAATATAATTCTCATTTTAGTCGACTAAAATAGTTAAATTCGACATTTGATTCAGACGTCGAATTTAATTGTGCCGAATTTAAGTCCGTTCGCCGTCAATGTTCATCAGGGGCGGATCCTGATTGATTGATTGATCCAGGGGAGGGGTTGAGGGGGTTGCAACCCCCCCCCCCCCCCCCCCCTTTTGAGCAGCATTTTTTTTTAATTTGTTTGACTCTTAATGTCTCTCCCTTGTGGTTCATAAAGATAATAGAATAAAATTGTTCATTATTATATTCGGTTTTCTAGTTGAGAATTAAGGTAAACTTCAGATTTTATATCTTGACTTCAATGAAACGCTTTTCGAGTCTCAGGAACGCTGGAAATGGCATTTTAGAGGGTATTCCGTGGGGCATGTACCTGGACCCCCCTTGAAGCTCGCGCCTACGGCGCTCGAGGTCCAGTGGAAAGTTATTGAGGTGTACAACCCCCCCCCCCCCCCCCCCCCCCCCTTCAGAAATTCCTGGATCCGCCCCGGTTCATACATACATGCATACTTACATACACCTTATTTGATAAAGCAGATTAAATAAAATGGCAGCAAATGCTGATGTGGACCTGCTATTGGTACAATAACTAATAACCTTTCGGACAGCTTGTTATCTAAAATGGTGGACAACAACGTGGTTGGTGAAGTCGACGAAAAGTCTCTTCGTTTTATTCAAATATGATTTCAATTTTGCAACAGCAGAAGACGCAGGTTAATCAACCGTCAACTACTTAATCGCTAGATGAAAACGTCTACTGAGCGTCTGTTTAATCTCTTTGCTAATGCTTATGTCATAAAGAAAGGTGACAACACAGCTTCTCAGACACCGATCATGTCTAAGACTGGCAACAAACACTGGATTGTGGGAGAATGTATTGGAAAATTACTCTGATGCGCGATTATACAGATTATTACAGGTTTTCCCTCTTTCCACCCAGGAGTGTCCTCTTCGTTTTCGAATCGAGCACTTCATACAAAAGTGATTACCGCACGTCAAACAAGTATATTTTGTTTTCAAGAAGCAAGAAGCACATATTCCTTCGTCTCCGCCGTGTTTCGAGTGTTGTTTGGACTCTTCTGCGCATGGCATTCACGGAAATACTGACGAATTATGGGTAATAAATGAATCATAATAATTTACTATAATTTATGCATTATATTAGGCACATGTGAAATGCGACGTTTGAATCAACTGTCGAACTTCTGTCGAATATTCGACTGCTGGTTCGGTCGAAGATGCGGCAGAAGTCGCATTTAATTCAAATCTGTCGAATTTAATTGATTCAAACATCGCATTTCACATGCATTTAATTCGTGAATTATATTCGGCACATGTGAAATGCGACGTTTGAACCGGGCCTAACCCTTGATTTCGTTTTCTACGCATATACCTCGGTTGTGTTAATTATTACCCAGCGTATGCTGGAACACTTTGATATGACAACCTTTACCAAAATAGCTGTATATTAATACAATTCATGCTGTATCTTTTGAAATCATGTAAGTACATTGTAAAACATTAATTAAAAAACAATGAAAAGCTTTAAGATAGAACAAGCTCTAGCCACTTTACCTTCCAAAGGCTCCATAAGTGTTAACTATTCTAAATGAGTCAAATGAAGTATTCATGGCTTGACGAGTTGAAAGCAGGTTTTGCACTACAGGAATACTTAGATATGCTATGATGGCACCAAGAATGAGCTCAAACACACGGCGAACACAAAGACCTGGAAAGTTAGAGAAAGTTATAAGAGATATTTATAACCCCAATGTTCATGTTAATCTCAATCTGGTTACCAACATTACGATTTACTGACAGAGTTACATCATTTGTATATTACATTAATGTTTTTATGAATGACAGTCAGAGAAATCTTAGGAGGTATACCGGTAATATTTGAAGAAATGAAATTTGCTGTTAAGTTGGTTCCTGCTATTCCATCCAAGCCTTCTGCAGCCAAAGTCAAAGAGATGCATTGACAGTTTCATTGTACTCAAATTGAACATAGTAAGGGTTAACCCTTCAACTCAGTCCCAAGAGTGGCAAAAATTACAATTCATAAAAACATCCAAAATTTCGTTTTGTGAAATAGTGTAAAACAAGTGGTACCATGCAAAAGTACTGCCCAAGAGGTTTCATTTGAATGGTCACACCATAGGATTTTGTTGACAGACTCAAAATTTAGAACAACTAGTACCATGCAAAAGTACTGCCGAAGAGGTTTCATTTGAATGGTCACACCATAGGATTTCGTCGACAGACTCAAAAGTTAGAACAAATGGTACCATGCAAAAGTACTGCCGAAGAGGTTTCATTTGAATGGTCACACTATAGGATTTCGTTGACAGACTCAAAAGTTAGAACTGCATTACATGTCTCCGTAATTGACTCTGGGAATGAAAGGGTTATGTTTCTTGGCTTTTCAAAGTGCTACTAAAAATGGGTGACATTGCATGTGTTTAACTTTTGAAAAATAAGAGAGTTAAATTACCCCATGTGGGCCTTGGTCCAGCACCAGCCTTTTGAAGTAGCTGTACTTTAATTACTTCCTTCTTAGCTGAAGATGAGGAAAAAAGGAAAGCTAGACTCTTGTCATCAAAGCACATAAGGCTTGGCAGAATGGTCAGCCAGTTAAGAAAACTCAAGTTACCACTGACTATTAAAATAACCTGCAAATAAAAATCACAGCCAGTTAAACAACAGACTACATAAACAAAGACAACTTCAGATTTACATTGTATTCTAAAGCTTGAAATAAAGTTCACAGGTACTTTAAATGAGTAATCATTTGTTTCTAAAAACTAACAATGAATTTGCCTTGATGCAGTCTCCATCATAACAGTATGTGACACTTCTTGAAGCAACTCAAACATGATTGAGTTAAATAAATACATTTAGTGCAAAGAAAGGCTTGTGTGCACTGAAATTACACAGGCACATTGCTATCTTAGATGATCCCTCAATGTGGAAGAAATTAATCTCCCAAAATGAGATACTGACTAACAGCGGCATGCTTTGATTGTCGAGTTTATAATATTATTAAATGTTCTCTGCCTAACTCATGAAAGAAAACAAAATTCTTTGTCAGTTTCCACTAGGAATGTTTGGGAACGAGAAAGCTTACACAATGTACAGTGTATGTCCTCACCTGAAATAAAATCTGTAAAATGCCGCACGTAATTCTAAATGGTCTTGTAAGAAGAATACAGAATGGAACCACCAACTCTATGAAGTGATTCATCAGTGTTTCAAACTTGTGGAAAATCTCAGGAGACTGATGCATAAAGTAACTCATAGGATTTGGCACTGGTTGGGTCTAAAAAAGAAAACACATGGATGATTATTCAGCAAACAATGGTGATTGTTGCACTGTAATATTTTAAAAGTAATGACCACTTGAAAGCAGTCAAATGGCCGATTTACACGGTACAACTTTGTCACGTGATTTTTTGTAGCGCGCGCTGCTTGCGTCAGGCAAAAATTGTATACAACTCGCATCATATATAACATTGTATGTGGCTACGATTGACGTAGGGTTTTAAAACCTAAAAAGGCAAGGCAAGGCAAGGCAAGGCAAGGCAAGGCAAGGCAAGGCAAGGCAAGGCAAGGCAAGGCAAGGCAAGGCATTTATTATCGTAATTACCAGCATATACAATTATTTGGCACGCAGTTAGCCAAAAAGACGCTAGTCGAGGCGTGCCAAATTAATTCTATTACAAATCAGATATTACAGGTAATAAGTAAAAAGCAAAGAAAAGAAAAGATGAAATGTGTGTAATAAATTCAAAGCAAGAAAATCTGTTTAATGCAACCTGTGAATTAAGAAGCTAAGGTTTAGGATTTCGCGATTTTATTTCTCGTATTATCATGGTTGTATCAAGGTAATCATCTTTGTCTTTTCATATTTCAAAGAGCACACTGATTAATTTTCGTTTAAACACATATTTTGACATATCTCTCATTCAACCTGGTATCTCATTCCATAATTTAGCGCCAAAAAGCGTGATTCTAACGTAGAGTTTAACAACAGAAACTTTACTTTGTCCTTGTTAAGTTTTGACATGCTTGGTATCTGTAAGCTTACCTCATAATGATAGTTCATACATGTCAGGTCCCGCCAACACTGATCACCTCTTATCTTTATTAGTCCCTGCCTCATAAACAACAAAAAGGTGATTTACATTTACTGAGGCCAAATATTAGTCTTCATGCCTTAAAAGTAAACAAAAACAAATTAAAGTTACAAAGTCTGTCTTGCAGAGCATTAAAGTTCTCAAATGAATGCGAGTGCTAGATGAAGTCAAGAAAACTCTACACAATTTACATTGTACTAATTAAAAATAAATCTTTAATTAAAGGGCTCAGTAGAGATATAGAGATATGGCAAAAAAATCTATTAAAGCGGAAAACTTCCAAACGTTTTTAGTGTAAAATGCAGATTTTGGGCATTAAAAGAAGTAACTTAATTAATCCTTTGAAACCCAATAACAATCATATACAGTAATCAAATTTCTCCCTGTAAATATTACTTGCAGTAATCACAGATTATGGAGACACGTTCGAAGGAATTTCCGGCGGAAATGAGCCCCTGAAAAAAAAACAATAGGGCGGCTATTTGGAAGACCGTCTACCAAAAAATCTCAAATTTTACTGCACGTAAACCACAGGACAACCAACACAAAATTAGGATTGCGTTCTTCGAACGTGATTAATATCAATGTATTTTCAGGCATACATGTAATGAAATTGAATGATGATAAACAAAAATGAACAGCCTTGATATACATTACACTCCCATGCAGTTAACACTGTAAGCAAGGGAAGGAGACCAGTACGGAAAATTTGTATATTGGAAGTGGAGTTTAATGAGTTAACTAGTTAACATATAGCTGAAGTGTGAAGGAATGCTTAAATTATGATCAGAAAATGTAAATATAAAGTGATCAGTAGTATGACTTCTAAATAATAATAACTCATGATGGGAACACAAATGAAATCTGCTGACTATTGGGAAGGTGGTTTGGATACCCTGTCTTTAAATTTGTATAGATTTTGGCGATTTATTCCTTAATTGTTTTCTCCGGATTTAATGTTCAATTTGAGACGCTACAAAGAGTGTTCCACCAGGTACATGACTATCCAAACATTTCAAAGTGGGTTAAAATTTTAAATTATTTGTGGCCCATCCCAAAATAAAGTACTGCCCTCAATTTCTTCTAGTTTAAAAACAAAACTGAAAGTCTGTTCTCAAAGCAAAAACATATGTGACTTCGAAACCGTCCCGCACATAACTCTGGGTAAGTCTAGAGTCACGTGACAATCACAAAATCAAAACAGCGTCTAGATGTTGTGAATGTGAATCGCTCGTGAAACCACCGTTAAAACGGCTTAGAATTTTTCACTTCAGAACTAAAGTTCACTAAAATTGATGAACTTAAGAGTTGAGAAAAAAAAAGAAGACAAAGGTAGTCCAATTAAACTACAAATTTAGTTATATTTTTTTAACTTTGTACTTTCCATAATTTACATTGCAACTTTTTTAAATCTGTAACATAGTCGCACAATGGGCCATCAAACCTCGACTTTTGGTGGCCCTGGTCAGTTTTAAGTCATTTTTGGTGACCAGGTGACCGCCAATTTTTAGCCCTGGCTGCGTTTAGTTTTACAACCCACTACTCAGCGTTTGGATATCCTGATAAAACACTCTTCCTTGTGTTTGATATATTACTTACAGCACCAATCATAATACGAAAGATAAGCCATCTGTACCCCCAGACAACGACCAGTGGTGTTGGTGTGTGGACAGGGACTTGCTGCATTTTAAACACTGGACATAGAAATATTGCCAGAAAGCCTGTCTCAAGAAGCTGTGACTCCCAACCTGAAATGAAACCACATTTAAATTTAATCCACCTCAAGGAGCAAGGGTACAGTGTAGGTCACACTAATTCTAATTTTAAACAAAGTGCACCTACTTGCTTATCTAATTGAAGCTCGTTTTAAAGTTAAAATACTTTTAATAATGGTTTTAATCCCTTAATTGACCAATTTCTATGTGTTTTAAAAAATTCTTACTTGGCTCCGAAACTAAGGGGAATAAAACAGAAGAAATCAGATAGAGGTTCAAGGATTAATAACTGATTAATTTCTTTTGTTTTATTCCCCTAAGACTTGGAGCCAAGCTAGAATTTTAGTCTATTGAAACTGGCCTATTCAACTTCATGATAACTTCATAGAGAAAATGAGTTAATGAAATATTAAGTTTCTCCTTTGTTTTCAATATTAGAATACTTCAGTGATTTTTTCCCCTCTGAGTGTCCATGTATAAATTTTGCTTTGTAGGTTGTTGCTTAGTATACTTCTTTTAGTTATCAATAACTGGACATAGAATACTGTTGTAATTAACATAACTTTGTGTAATTTATCTACAAAATCTGGATTGTGCAATGTGTAACATATTGACATAAACATATTGCATTGAAATGCAATATGTGTATTATTTATATTATGAAAGTGTGATGCCAATAAAAATAAAATCATGATGAATCAGAGAATAACTCAAACTGCATCAGAAAAAACTAGGTCGCACATAATACAATGTATTATCAGAAATCAATTTTCTGGGAACAAGGTCAAAGGTCCAAACCCCCTTCTTGAGTCCAAGAAAACGGGCCACAGTTAAATAAAAATTATTATAACACACAGTGTATAAAATCAAGACAGAATAAAAAGAAAGAATACTTACCAAATGAATACCTAAAGTTAGAATGAAATAATTAAAAAAAGAATTAATAAAATAATAGTATAATATTTAGAAATATTGAAAAAATAAGTTTAAACCATTGTTATTTAATAAATTATGTAAACAAACAAAAACAACAAACACATACAAACAACAACAAAAAATTGTTACTTTGTAAAATACACACAAACAATCATATTAGTCTAGAGTCTCACAAGGTACTAGTGCTAACTACAACATAATGTGCAGTTCCAGGAAATATCCATACTTCCTCACGGAAGGTCATTGGAAATTCTGAGGGAGAGGGGGTTCTCAAAAGCAAAGGTTTGTGAAGGAAAGTTTGAACTCAATCCAAACTGGAATTTCCAAAGGATTGGGGAGTTAACAGTAAATTCTTTAGTAAGCTGGACGGACCCCTCGGGACCATGCAGCTCTAGTAATGTCCGCTTAAAAGAGGTACCCACCTTATAGAGGGTTTAGGTACAGACAAACAAGTGCAGTTTGTTGAGGACCAGCCAACCACTGATGTCCGTCTTACAGAGGTGTCCGTCTTACAGGGGTGTCCGTCTTACAGGGGTGTCCGTCTTACAGAGGTGTCCGCCTTATAAATAACCCTTTTGTGGCCACAGGTGACTATAGTTGCCTACCCATAAGTGGCCAAATGTATAGTTACTATACCGACTCTATTTGAGAAATAAACTTTTTGGCCATGGAGAGAATAAAATATGGGGAAACTTAGCTGCAAAAGAGTTAAGAGAGTTGACTGGAAATCAAAAATCCTTTCGTGGGGAAGGTACAGATATTTTCTGGAACACAATAGAAAAACACCTACCACCTCTGTCCGATATTGACAATAGAATGATACAGCACCCACAGCAAGGCCATGATAAACATATTAGCAGATCCAAAAACTACTACAAGGCCTGAAAACACCAACCCAGTGTACGCTAAGATGTCCAAATACTGATCAATCATGCTTTTATCAGTATAGAGTAACAATGTTGGGACATGAAGAATCTTCCTCCAGCCAGCCTCAGAAAAATGTCCTTCAATTCTCTTCAGATACAAATCAGCTGGAAGAAGCCCATTTTTGCCTAACAGTTGTTTGTTCTGGTTGGCTGCAATTGCAAAAGCCACGACTGCAATTGAAAACAAAAGATCGCTATTTGTTAAAGCTATTTATGAGCAACAAAAGAGAACATATCGGAAAGTCTGTTCATTAACATTACCTCAGATTTCATTGCAGTTTCATGTGTTGAGATAAAACATTGCCATCAAGGATACCGCATTTCTGAAACTTGACAATATTAAAAATTTCCCTGGGTGACTTGGGGAGTGGGAGATGATTAGGGTGCATGCCCCTAGACCCCCCTAGATGCAACCACCTTGCATATCTGTGTATCCCAAATTATTGCTAGATATCTCAAATTCTTTTTGTCAAATGTCTGGCTGATGTTGCAAATATAAATTCACCCTAAAATATCCCGTATCCATAAAATATGTTTTGCTCAAATTAATATCCCGTATCCAGATATGACGGGAGCTCAACAGAGTTTACCTATTGGTGATATGCATGTCGGCCATGTTGGGGGTAAAAAAAAAATATAAATATAAAAATAGAGTTTTATTCCCAAAGGATGACAACTTCATTATTCTGACCCACAACATGGCTAACGTGCAAACTACCAATAAGCTTTTTTTATAATATGACCATACGGCCCCCGCTGACGCAATCCTACAGAAAATAGAATGGCAAGGTGATATGAGCGGGGTCGGACAGGTTGACATCAGCCGGCCCGGAAAAAGCCGTCAGGCCCCACTTGAGTTCAAGTGACCTCGCACTGCACAACTATTTTTGTACTTTCTAGTAATATTATAACATACTTATTGACTGAGTTAGGTCAGGCCGAACGGGAAAATATTTGGCTCTCGGTCATGGCACACAGACCTCACTGCTTGGTCCGTACGCCATGACCTCCAGCCAAAATATTTTCCCGTCTGGTCCTCCCCCTCAGTCAATAAGTGCATAATATACACTGTTGTCTCAAGGCCTGATAAGCTAACTTGTCCCGGAATATATGGGCGAAAATACTGGGTTTGGAAGTTTGCACGAGCGAAGTTTGTATTATATTTTTCTTTTAGTTTCCTTCTATAAACTGCAAAAACTTACAGTAAATGAAGCCGAGAGACCTCAAAAACACGATTCGTGTCAGCCAGTACGTCCCAGCTTCCACGTTGTCGACTCGACTTTTTGAAGACTTCTTTTCCTCGTTATCATTCCCTTTCTTTGTATCCTTCTCTCCATTAACGCCATTTTTTCTTCTTCTTAATCCTTCAAATATCTCCATAATATTTCTAACTTTCCTCAGAGCAACAAAACTAACATTTCTAAAATAGGACTTTAGGAGCTCTGCAAAGTTCATTCCGCCATCTTGGATGTTTACTGGGAGCAGTGACAAATGGCGCGAGGCGATTGGACCGAGCAATGGCGTCACAAATGGCGGGAGAATTTAGACTCAAGTGATTTCAATGTTTCTCGTTTATCTCCGCAATTTTAAATGCAATTTACAAATTTATTACACTCTTTTAAACTTCAAACTATGTACAATATTTTGTGTAAGTTTTATTCTAATTCAATAAAGGAAAGTTAGTTAAACGGCCGATCAAAAATGGTCGGTGCGGCTGCATGAAAACTGGAGGGAAACACCTTAAAATATTTTAAAATTCGACGCCGATCGAGCATCGTGGCTCTCAGGTTGTGGGGTCATCGTTGGCGCGGTATGCGTATATTGGTTCTGATTGCGGTTCTTTGAACTCCGGGCGCGTGCAGGACAAGTTGCTCGCTTCTTGCCTGCGGGAAATTTGGTTTCTCGCCGCGGTTCACGAAGTAAGATGTCCTCATAGGATTTTGCAAATAAATTATGTAGATGTAGATGTCTGATATTCGCGCTTGTCATCTTTCGAGCTCCGATAATCGCGGGGCTGATTTGCTTAGCCGCTGGTATTTAAATAAAACCTTTCAAAACAAGTTTGTTTCTACTTATGACGCTCTCGACTTGCAGCCAATTTCAGTACCAGTCGATTTGTTTATATTAGTGAACTTACGCAACAGGACGGCAGGTGGAAAAAGACGGTAAAATCTTGTGTGACCAGGGTGACAGTAATGTCAGTAATTATGTTTGAGAAATTTCCTGCTGAACTTTGCCTTGTTCTCAATGTTTATGCGGTTAACAACAAGAGCACAGCAATGTTAGTATATTGCGTCAACAAAACACGTCAGTAATTACCTGTCACGCTGATCACACAAGAACGTTTTGCCGTCCTTTTCCCTCTGCCGTCTGTCGTCCTGTTCACGCGCGGTAAGTTCACTATTACCTGACAGTGTTTAACATTAATTCCTTTTGATATTTTAGATACCGCTTTATCAAAGATCTACTCGTCGTGTTGCTTATGCCGAAGGCACGCACAAGAATCACAGGACACAGTAGAGAGCATACTGTATCTCTTTTTGTTTTTACTTCTTTCTTGTCTCTTGACACCGTTTGCTTGTACTGTCACCTCAGTCGCTCCATGACTCCTCAGTCGGTACGCAATTACCTCAGTGGTGTTAAGCTTCTTCATGTTTTCATGGGTTTGGATTTTCCTTTAACATCACGTGGTTTAGATCGTTTGCTTATTATGTTCCGTCGCGCGCTACACCAGTAACACCCGAGCTGCTTCGCGCGCTGATTTATGCGCTAATTCAACGTCGCTTCATTATTTAGTTGTTTCTTGCGCATTCTTATTTGCCCTTTTTCTTTTCAATAGAATTTCTAATTATGTAGCCCCAGTGTCGGTCAGTTCCTTCGATCCGACTAAACAGTCCTTCAGAGGGGATCGCATCATGGTGACTAGTTTTGGATTGAAAGTTTCGTTCCATTGTTATGTATTTCCGATACAGTTTCGTGTCCGGTTTGCGCTTATCTTTGAATGTGTTCGCGTTTGCCGGGCACCGTGTCATCGCCTGCCTTCTTTGCCGCCCAAAATTCAAAGGGTTGCATCCCCATTACTAAAGCATAATTTCTTTCTGTGTTTCGGAAAAGTCTAGCTCACATTGGCGTTTCTAACACCACGAAATTTCGGGGAGACTCCTTTCGTCGGGGAGGGGCAACATGGGCCTTTCAGAATGGAGTCCTCGGGAAGATTATTCAAATGTATGGAGGCTAGGTATCCGACGCTTATAAATGCTACTTAGAATTTTCCGAGAAAGTGAAGTTGAGAGTAGCTAAGAATATGGTTCGCTCACTTGACGCGTAAAAATGAATTTTGATTTGCTCGAAAACCGCCTTATAAATTTTCTTGAAACTTCGTCCGCAGCTAGTGATACGTGAGTAGTAAAAAACTGAAAGTTTCATTATGAAGTGTCTGACTAGATCTTGAGAAAAACGACATTGTTTAAAACAAAGAGCAATAAGCTGGTGTTGCTATGGTAACCACTGTCGATTGGAAACCCGTAAACCAGTGAAACATAAAACTTTAAACCTTTTTGCTGCCGACAGATGTAAGAAATATTAAATTATGACTCCGAAGAACATCTTGCAAACTTAAAATATAAGTATAAGAAAGAAAACAACAAACAAACAAGAGTAAACGTAATATTTCGGTTCGGTTCTATATATTAAGTTAGCGCATTATCATATCTTTGTTACATTTGATAATGGTCTTGTAATCAGAAACTTTATAATCACATTTCATAAACTTGTTGAAGTATAAAACAATCGAGGGATGTCTTCTCTGCGAAATTTTGATTTCAAAACATACACCCCACGGCCAAAAAAAACTGAGTCGAGCCTCCTTAAGTGTAATATCTGCTGGGTACAATTAGTTCTACAATTTTTTAGCCTAGCCGTGTTCGAGGCCTTTAGATTGGCAGCGAAAAGCGGCGCGCGGCGCTAGGGTCGACCAATTAGCCAATCAAAGAAGTGCCCCGATTTTTCTTTCAAAGTCGCACACGAGCCACGGATGGCCCACACGGCCGGAGCTTAACCCGGTTTCTGTAGCATGAAGCAACTAGGAATATTGCTACTCCCCCCTGGATGGGATGCTAGTCCATCGCAGGGTTACCCCCAGCATTTTGTCGCCGGTACCCATTTATACACCTGGGTGGAGAGAGACAGTGTGGAGTAAAGTTTCTTGTCTAAGGAAACAACACGACGGCAGAGACCAGGCTCGAACCACCGACCTTCAGGTTGAAAGTCCAACGCGCTAACCACTAGACCACCGTGCCTTCTTTCGCGCACCACAAATTTAACGCCTACTGTGGAACAGGCTAACAATTTTTAAAATACCCTCCCAGCCCACCCGGCTAGGGGTTGAGAGGTTTTTTTCTGTGGATATATCTTATCGCTAGTTTTTTTGCTCTTGTAGTCATTTCACTGAATAGACCGTTCTCATTGTGCCAAACAAAGGAATGGTCTTTTCGTTTATATTTCGTAGTTTATTTATTTTAAGAAACGCTTTATCAAGGAGAATTGGGTGGGAATCAGTGGAAATTTGATTTTAGAACTTAGAATCAATTACACCCAAATAGATTTCCACTAAGGTGCAGGATTGAAGAAAACTAGTTTAATGAGATGGAAATCATATTTCTATCTCAATGAATAACAACACATCCCATTGTGCCATGCTTCGCTCTAAAAACAACTGAATTAATTTTCTGCGATCCTGCACCTCACTCTAGATTTCTCTAATACTTACGCATTTTATTCGCGGCAAATTCAAGCAATGACACACATCAGAAGCCATAAAGAAAATAAAATTACAAAAAAGTCCGATATTAAAATTGGTCTCGAAAGTGAGATACTCTTTCTCTAAGAAAGTTAATCATGAATTTTGCGTGACAGCCGCTTGCTCTTGCAAACAGAGTTCAAGTCACGCGTATCACAACTGGCCAATCACATTCCTTGTAGGCTGGACTGGCCATCGCGTGACCCAACTTGTTTTGGTTCGAAATTTCCGGTTTCATTCGTGGAAAAGAGATGAATATCCACTGATACAAAACAATCAGGTATCAAGAGAAGAAGAGACTGACTTTGAGGCGATCAAGCAGACATTTAGGGTTAAGAAAACAGCATATAAAAGAATTTGCATAATCGAATCTATTTTCCTTCATTGATTTTCAAAATTTTGTCGAAAACCGATAGTAAGAAAACTATAGTACCCTGCGATGAAGAGGACTCTGCTTTGGTAGAACCATAGCGGCTTCTTCAACGTTCGGCGACGCATATAGAAAGACAGCAATTAAAATTTTCTGTTATCTTCTTTCCACCCGCAATTCAGATGGCAACAAGTGAAAGCGGCATTGTTGCGAAGGCTGTTGACGGAGTCTTGGAGGAAATGCAGAAAAATGCCCCAGAGGAATACGAAAAATTAAGTGCTGATCAAAGGAAAAAGGACGTTATCATTCAAGCTGCCAGATCTGTAGCGATCGAGCACGTCAAACTCGCCAAGGAGTTAGCTGGCCAGCCAGAGGACATCACGGAACGGCTAGAAAAGCATTTACCAGGAAGCAGAATCAGGTTGATTCTAAGGGGCCTTAACCTGCCGACATTCCGGATGGATATCACCAAAGAAAGTGACGGAAAACACTGGGTGCACCTAACACGAGAAAACCAACGTTTCAAACCATCGCGCGAGCTTGCAACAGTCCGTGACATCGACTGGGCTACCATCATGCAGAAGGCCAGCATCGTAGTGGAAGCTGTAATGCTCGTAGTGTCTGCTGTGGGCATTTCGATATCACTAGGAAGCAGTGAGACAGAAGTTGCTATAGATGAAGCCGCCAAAACCATCCAGACCTCCACGAAGTTGGAAAGGGCCGTGCAGGAATTTATAACTGCCTGGAACGTTGCTGGAGGTAGCAAGTGGCCGAGCGCCAAAGCAATCTTTCAACTTATCAAGGATACCTACATCGCAGGAATTCTCTCGACCATCATCAAAGGTCTGTGCAGTAATATGTCTTGGCATGATTGCATGGAAACATCTGCCAAGGTAACTGCCATGATCATTGCCGCTCTTGCCACCGACGGTGCAGCACTAATCGCGCAGATTGCCCTTATTGTCATGTCTTCAGTTGATTTCGCGAAGAAGATTGCAAATGTTATGCACCTGAATAAAATTAGTCAAGAGAAAAAGAAACTGACTTTGACTGAACCTAGTGAAAGTCACATTGTCGTAAAGGCCATCGAGGAAGTCTTGGAGGAAATGCAGAAGAATGCCCCAGAGGAACACGAAACATTGAGCGCAGATCCAAAGAAAAAGGAAGTTATCATTCAAGCTGCCAGATCTGCGGCGGATGAGTAAGTAAAAATCGCCAAGGAGTTAGCTGGTCAGCGAGAGGACATTACTGAACGCCTGGCTAAGCATTTACCCGCAAGCAGCCGGAATTAACATGATTCTGGAGAGACTTACACTGCCGACATTCCGGATGGATATCACTAAAGAGAGTGACGGAAAACACTGGGCGCATCTAAAAAGACAGAACCAGGAACCCTTCAAACCATCGCGCGAGCTTGCAGCAATCAGTGACATCGACTGGGCTACCATCATGCAATACGCCAGCATCGTAGTGGAAGCTGTGATGCTCGTAATGTCTACTGTGGGCATTTCGATATCACCAGGAAGCAGTGTGATCGAAGCTACTGTAGAGTAAGCAGCCGAAGGCCATCCAGACCTTCAGGAAGCTTAGAGAGAGCCTTGCAGGAATTAACAATTGCCTGGAACGCTGCTGGGGGTAGCAAATGGCCGAAGGCCAAAGCAATCTTCCAACTCATCATGGATAGCTACAGCGGAGAAATTCTCTGGACCACGATCAAGGGTCTGTGCAAACATATGTCTTGGCTCGATTGGCTGGAAACATCCGCCAAGGTAACTGCTATGATCATTGCTGCTCTTGCCACCGAAGATGCAGCACTAATCGCGGAGATTACCCTTATTTTCATGTCTGCAGGACTGCAATGTAATTTGAATTCGTCTGAAATAACTTTAAAATTTAAACGTGTTTTAAAAAGAAGTATATGGTGATTGGTTGATTGATTTAAAATTATACATTTGCCTTCAGTCTTGATTCGGCTGAACCTTAGTAGCGATGCAAGGGGAGGGGGGGGGGGGGGGGGGGGGGGGGTTGGTAGGGAGGTGGGCCTGACGCGAGCACGTGCTCCACAGCCTGTGTTAAAGTCAAATCCTTTCTTGCTTTTGCATTCTTGCGGAAATCAAGTGCACTTTTCCTGTTTTGAATGATTTTGATTTTATCAGCTAAACATTCTGTACCAAAAGATATGATTTAATCATAGTGGTCAAAATTATTGGGACGTGTTTTCCAATCCCTTTTCCACAAAAAAAAATGAAAAAAAAAAAAAAAAACGAATCAGATCATGCCATTCACAGCCGCCCAGCCTAATAAAGATTTAGTTAGCCGACGAAGCGATTTTATTTCTGAGAATACAAAACTTTGCTTTAATTCCTTCGTGGGAAAAGACGGAAGAAACAATTTTACTGTAAGTTGCAAAATCATTCATGAAAACGAAGTGTGCAATGGAAGGGATGAGCGTCATTGAATGTTACGACGGAATTCGGTTATTCAGTTCAGTTAAGATCTTTCGCGTGACATTAAAAAAAAAGACGACTGTATATTCGGAACAGACTGAGAACGACAAAAAAAAATCGAACATACTGCCTAGTCTTTGCCCTCCACCTTGAATTTGAGCCAAGATCATAAAAATATCAAGATGCAATGTAGTAATCTGTGACGTAAAACCACTTTTAGCTTCTTCAGAGAGTAGATTGCCTAAAACGAAACTGGGAACTTTTTGGATATGATCGTGAAGCTCCTTAACGTTGTCACCGTTGTTCTATATTTGTTTCTCTTTGCCGTTATTTATTAATCCCCTAAGAATACTGAGGAACTTGCGGAAGGTGAGCGTGGAGGTGTAACAACCAGAAGTGAATGTCACGTGCTTGGCATATGAAGCCATACAGAAATGCAGCCTTAAAGGAGCTATGTCATGGTGATTTTGAGGTTTTCGGGTCAAAACCGTCGCAAATTAAAACTAAGTACCTTTGTCGTACACGAAATGCTTAAAGAACACTAACAGGAAGATATCAAGTGAATTTCAGCAGAGAAAATAAACCATAATCGGAGTTTTAGCGAATTTTCTAAGACACAAGCGATAAACTTGAAAAAATTGGCCCAATTTTTTCAAGATACAATCCATTTCCATCCTGGCCATCTGCAGCCCAAGACACTTATTTTTACTTTTAGAGCACTAGTAGGATAATTTTAAACAAAACTGGATTCTAATATTTGGAATTTCACTGATATAAAGATGTATTTTGGCTTTTTAAAGTAACGCTAAAAATGGTGACATAGCCCCTTTAACAATTAAAGAAACTCTTGAATCTCATTTCAGCAGAGTACTAAATGAGCAAGCTGCCTTTTGCAAAACGTTTTATTTTGGTTACGTTGCAACCGAATATTTTATTCATTTGGTAGCGAATAAGGTATATACCACAGGCGTTACACAGCTGCTCAGCCTAATAAAGATTTATTGTTAGCCGACGAAGCGATTTTATTTCCGAGGATACAAAACTTTGCTTTAATTCCTGCGTGGGAAAAGACGGAAGAAATAATTTTACTGTAAGTTGCAAAATCAGTCATGTCTGCGCCCTCCACCTTGAATTTGAGCCAAGATCATAAAAATATCAAGATGCAATGTAGTAATCTTTGACGTAAAACCACTTTTAGCTTCTACTCAGAGAGTAGATTAGCCTAAAACGAAACTGGGAACTTTTGGATATAATCGTGAAGCTCCTTAATGTTGTCACTGTTGTTCTATATTTTGGTTTCTCTTTGCCATTATTTTTTCATCCCCTGAGGCGCTTGAGGAAGGTGAGCGTGGAGGTGTAACAACTAGTAGTGAATGTCACGTACTTGGCATATGAAGCCATACAAAAATGAAGCCTTAAAAAGGAAACTCTCTAATCTCATTTCAGCAGAGTATTAAATGAGCAAGCTGCCTTCTGCAAAACTTTTTATTTTGGTTACGTTGCGACCGAATATTTAATTCATTTGGTAGCGAATGAGGTATATACCACAGATGTTACTTCTTCTTTCATTTTTACAGTTTTGACTGGTCCCGAAAGAGACAGTTTATTTTGTTTTCCGAATCTCGGATAACACCATTAAGTGTTTTGTTATTTAGGTGGAGTGTCCACCCACTTTTAGCACGTTCGACATTTTGACACCAGAAATCCAATAACTCCAAAATGTTGTCAAACGAAGGCGTTGGAGGGTTCTTAAAGAAATGCTCACAGGCTCTCCCGCCCTCTTTCCTTCTAGTACGCATTCTAATTGAACGTTTTCCCACTATCTGCGAGCCAGGAAGTGGATAAGTTTAAATTAACGACGTTGCGTGTTTTCAGCTATGGTGGAATAAATGGTGAAAGGTTATTCCAGCTAAGACAAAATAAACTAACATTTGGAACGGAGTCAAGTTTGATTTCTATTTACCGTCAGTGTCCTGCCTTAATCTGAGAAATCTGATTGGTGGAAAGACAGTAAACGTATTCGGTTTCTTTCGTGGAAAAGAGATAAACACCCACAATCAAGCAAGGGAAGCACAGACTAACTTTGACGAGGCGATCCAGCAGACATTTAAAGGTAACAAAAATGTTTTGCAAAATTAATAGTTTTCCTTCGTTTATTTTGAATTACGTCGATTACCATAGCGGCGTTGTCAATGCTAAGCAATTCACAGAAAAAAAAAAAAAGCATTTAAACTGATTTTTCTTTCCACACTGAAATTAGATGGCAACCAGTGAGAGCGACATCGTTGCGAAGGCCGTTGAGGGAGTCTTGGAGGAAGTGCAGAAAAATGCCCCGGAGGAATACGCTAAATTGAACGCAGATCCACAGAAAAAGGAAGCAATCGTTCAAGCCGCCAGATCCGCCGCGACCGAGCAGGTCAAACTCGCCAAGGAGTTGGCTGGCCAACCAGCGGACATCAGTAAACGGCTGGCGAAGCATTTACCCGAAAGCAGAATCAAGATGATTCAGGAGGGACTTAACCTGCCCACATTTCGGATGGATATCACTAAAACAAGCGACGGAAAACACTGGGTGAAGCTAACAAGAGAGAACCAGGAACCCTTCAAACCATCGCGTGAGCTCGCAGCAGTCAGTGACATCAACTGGGCTACCATCATGCAGTACGCCAGCATCGTAGTCGAGGCTGTAATGCTCGTTTTGTCAGCTGTGGGCATTTCGATATCACCAGGAAGCAGTGCGATCGAAGCTGCTGTCGAGGATGCCGCCCACGCTATCCAGTCCTCCACGAAGCTAGAGAGGGCCGTGCAGCAATTCATAACTGCCTGGAACGCTGCTGGAGGTAGCAAGTGGCAGAAGGCCAAAGCAATCTTCCAACTCATCAAGGATAGCTACAGCGGAGGAATTCTCTGGACCATCATCAAGGGTCTGTGCAAAAATATGTCTTGGGTCGATTGGCTGGAAACATCTGCCAAGGTAACTGCCATGATCATTGCTGCTCTTGCCACCGACGGTGCAGCACTAATCGCGGAGATTGCCCTTATTGTCATGTCTGCAGTCGATTTCGCGAGGAAGATTGCAAATGTTGTGCAACTGAATGAAATCAAGGAAAAACTGTAAATGTTTAGTCCTGTTGTTAAACCAGAAACAAAATGTTTTCAATTTTTGTCATTAAATGTGATTTATCATAAGGTCAGTTCTCCAGCGTGATGTAGAAGGCTTCGTAGAAACCAAGTAAAACAAACAACAAATGTTGTTACTGCTTTAGAAAATGTAATGATTGACTGTCAGGAAAATACATGTGCTTAGTCAAATGTAGCAGTGAAGGATTTTGATGCCATTCTATCTTCTCTTAGTTGTATCTCTTTATTGGTACATTTTATTGGAGTTCAGAATAGCTTCCACTGATTAAAATAGGTTAGTAATACGCTTATTGTGACAAGACAATAGTTAGTGGACAAGAAGGACTGCAATGTAATTTGAATTCGTCTGGAATAACTTTAAAATTAAAACGTGTTTTGAATAGAAGAAGTATGGTAATTGATTTAAAATTATACATTTGCCTTCAGCCTTGATTCGGCTGAACCGAGTAGCGATGCAAGTGGGGAGGTGGGGAGGTGGGGCCTGATGCGAGCATATGCTCCACAGCCTGTGTTAAAGTCAAATCCTTTCTTGCTTTTGCATTCTTGCGGAAATCAAGTGCACTTTTCCTGTTTTGAATGATTTTGATTTTACCAGCTAAACATTCTGTACCAAAAGATATGAATTAATCATAGTGGTCAAAATTATTGGGACGTGTGACCTAATCCCCTTTCCAACCAAACAAAAAAAAAAAACGAATCAGATCATGCCATTCACAGCCGCCCAGCCTAATAAAGATTTATTGTTAGCCGACGAAGCGATTTTATTTCTGAGAATAAAAAACTTTGCTTTAATTCCTTCGTGGGAAAAGACGGAAGAAACAATTTTACTGTAAGTTGCAAAATCATTCATGTCTTTGCCCTCCACCTTGAATTTGAGCCAAGATCATAAAAATATCAAGATGCAATGTAATAATCTGTGACGTAAAACCACTTTTAGCCTCTACTCAGAGAGTACATTAGCCTAAAACGAAACTGGGAACTTTTGGATATAATCGTGAAGCTCTTTAATGTTGTCACCATTGTTCTATATTTATTTATCTTTGCCGTTATTTTTTAACCCCTGAGAATATTGAGGCGCTTGAGGAAGGTGAGCGTGGAGGCGTAACAACCAGAAGTGAATGTCACGTGCTTGGCATATGAAGCCATACAAAAATGAAGCCTTAAAAAAGAAACTCTCTAATCTCATTTCAGCAGAGTATTAAATGATCAAGTTGCCTTCTGCAAAACGTTTTATTTTGGTTACGTTGCGACCGAATATTTTATTCATTTGGTAGCGAATGAGGTATATACCACAGATGTTACTTCTTACATTTTTACAGTTTTGACTGGTCCCGAAAGAAACAGTTAGTTTTGCTTTCCGAATCTCAAATAACACCATTAAGTGTTTTGTTATTTAGGTGGAGTATCCACCCACTTTTAGCACGTTCGGCATTTTTGACACCAGAAATCCAATAACTGCAAAATGTTGTCAAACGTAGGCGGAGGAGGGTTCTTAAAGAAATGCTCACAGGCTCTCCCGCCCTCTTTCCTCCTAGTACGCATTCTAACTGAACTTTTTCCCACTATCTGCGAGCCAGGAAGAGGATATGTTTAAATGAACGACGTTGCGTGTTTTCAGCCGGCTATGGTGGGATAAATGGTGAAACGTCACTCCAGCTAAGACAAAATAAACTAACATTTGGAACGGAGTCAAGTTTGATTTCTATTGATCGTCAGTGTCCTGCCTTAATCCGAGAAATCTGATTGGTGGAAAGACAGGAAACGTATTTGGTTTATTTCGTGGAAAAGAGATAAACACCCACAATCACAGGGAGCAGAGGAGCCAAATTGGACCTTTACGCGTTCGATCTTCGATCTGTTGTTTTCGAGTCTGTTTTTCGCCCCAGCGCGACCCCAAGCGTAATCAGAGCTTTCCGTTGGGTAACCGCAGACTGCTGACTGTGGGCGCCACAAAATCGTTACGCAGCAAGAAGTTTTTGTTTTCCGAATCTCGGATAACACCGTTAAGTGTTTTGTTATTTAGGTGGAGTATCCACCCACTTTTAGCACGTTTGACATTTTTGACACCAGAAATCCAATAACTCCAAAATGTTGTCAAATGGAGGCGGAGGAGGGTTCTTAAAGAAATGCTCACAGGCTCTCCCGCCCTCTTTCACCCTAGAACGCATTCTGGAACAGGCTAAGTTTAACTGAATTAACGACATTGTGTGTTTTCAGCTATGGCGGGATAAATGTTGAAAATGGCGAAAGGTCATTCCAGATTCCAGCTAAGACAAAATAAACTAACATTTTGAAAGGAGTCAAGTCGTTGATTTCTATTTATCGTCAGTGCCCTCCCAGGCCTTAATCTGAGAATTTTGATTGGCACAAAAGACAGTAAACGTATTCGGTTTCTTTCGTGGAAGAGATAAACGCCCACAATCTGTCTCTCTCCCAGTGTCTGCTCGTATAAACTCGCCTCCACTATCTGAGGGCCTTGGACAAGCCACCTTCGAGTTTGTTCGTTGGCTGATAGAGTTAACCTCTTGTGATAAATGTGGGGCTGTCCACATCCAACACGCTGTAAAATGAAATGTTCCCACCATCTACTAGGGCGATCTTGAGTGGAACTGGAAAACACTGCTGGCTAAGAAATGTCAAATCAGCCAGCGAAGGTGGAAGTTCACAGTACCTGACAAAAACGGATCAACTTATTGGTTGTAGAATAAATATAATGCAAAACGTTAACACAATTAAAGGCTCCTACGAGCGACCTCGTGAATACGTAACAACCTTTGGACCCTCCTCTTGAAACAGACCTCTGTGGTCTTGGCTCCATTGTTTACCCCGTTCCGGAACCCCTAGCACACACTAGCTGTCTTTTTTTTTTTACGGTTTTACAAGCCATAAAGTCGGCTGCAAGGAAAAGGTTTTACTTTGTTTGCAACTTGATTGGACACAACTTATCCAATGAAAAGGTAGCCTCCTTCAGTTATTTCTTTCCCCCGGGTTTGGGTACGGCTCCTTAGGCTAATGGGAAGGGCGCGAACAGGACACGAGTTCCCATGCAAGGCGTCAGCCCATGTTTGAAAGTTTGAACTGTAACATTCGGATCTTGCTGAAACAAGTAATCAATATACTATACTTTCAATTATTGAAAGTATAGTTTTACACGACAGCAGAATCCAGGGTTTGAACAACCGACCTTAAGATCTAAAGAGTGATGCGCTAATCACTGCGCCTCCAAAAGAAACATACTGCTATAAATCCCACATTATTTATCAACTAAACTGAAGATACCCCAGTAGCTATAATATATGCATTTTTCAACTTACTACTACTGCACTTTCCAGTATTAAACACACAAACTATAAAGTTCAAAACTCAATCAACAGTTTCGTTTTTCACTGCAGCAAATATCATAGCGGAGGTCTCAGGAAACAAAGACTGCTTAACTCAACAGGGTCCCTAAAAAGGTCATGTTCGTGGGTTGTGATTGGTTGATTTCGATCCATTTCGCCAGTATTTGTTTTCAAGGGTTCAATGTTTGTCACCATAATGATTGACAGCAGTGTAAAACATAAACATTAGCTGGGGCTTGAACTTTGGAGTTTATACGTTATTGAAATGTGCAGTAACACCGCAAACGGTACCAAAACTGTATTTTTAATCTCAAAAAGGTACGGTGATAGGTGCAGGCCATTGTATATAGAGAACCCTGTGGTACATTATCATTACCTGCATATAGTGATACAGAAATCAGGGGGACCTGGATCCGTTTTCTTAAAGTTCAATCCTGGCTGATAAACATCAAATGCTAGTTGGAGAGATTGCTGACCTAAGCTGAGTGTCACAAAAAAAATAAAACAGAATTAAGACATCCTCAAATGGTTCCCACCCATCCCTAGCACACATGTAAGTGCAGTATTTCCATGCATTGTTTTCCTTTTAGGCCCATGTAATGGCCCTTATCGTAGGAGTATGCCACGCCAACATATCAGCGGTTTCTCGCTTTCTTGACCCCATAGTCTCGTTTTGATGTTTACAAGAACCTCTGACGACGATGAGCGTAAACATTAAAATGAGACTATAGTGTCAAGAAAGCGAGAAACCGCTAATATGTTGGCGTGGCGTACTCATCTACGATAACGGATATTCACAAATCTTTCCAATGATATGAATAAAATGATTGAAAGGCCAAACCAGACGAAAGCATCTACTAAGTCTCGCTCGGTGACGTCTTGGTATACCATTAACAGGGCAATATCACAGGGATTTTGCTGTGTTTGGTCAAAACTGCACTAAATATCAACTATAAACTACCTTTACTCATACATGAAATTGCTTTTGGAACACTGATATGAAAACATCATGTGATTCCTCAAAGGAAGAACAAACTACAATCAGTTTTGCAGCGATTTTTCCAAGATACACAGGAAGAACTTTAAAAAATTGGCCAATTTTTCAAGTTGCAATTCATTTGAATCCTGGTCATCCTCAACCAAAGATAATTAATGCTGGTTTCTGTGCACTAGTGGGGTATTTGTTAACAAAACTGGGCCATTATTTTAGGTTTCCATTGATACAAATACAATTAATGTTGGTTAGTCTGTGCACTAGTAGCATATTTGTTAACAAAACTGGACCATTATTTTTAGGTTTCCATTGATACAAATACAATTAATGTTGGTTAGTCTGTGCACTAGTAGCATATTTGTTAACAAAACTGGACCATTATTTTTAGGTTTCTCTTGATACATTGTGTACATGTACATGGCTTTCCCAAGTGATACTAAACATAGGTGACATTAAACCTTTGACTTCCAAGATACAATGAAACCTGTAGTATTAAAGACCCAGTCTTGTCCATATTTTGATTATGCTTCATGCGCCTCTTAACACTAGAAGCCTTGCCCCTGTGCAAACCAAAACAATAACAGAGGTGCGTGAAGCATAATGGACAAAACTGGGCCTTTAAGCAACCACCCGCAGGACCCTTGATAGTGTCCGCTAAATAAAGGGGTCCGCTGAATACAGGTTGGTTTTACATTAAATATGGGAAAATTTAGGGACCCCAGCGGCTGGTGTCCGCTTAAAAGAGGGTGTTTCATTATAACAGGAAATGTATGAGTAAGATCTTGGTACTTGACTTACCTCCCAACCAAGTCAGCTTGAGTCATTCTTTGATTCTTGATCACTTGTAGCTTTGATAAGACTGCAGCTGAAATTCACAATCAGTAATCATCAGTAATATTAGCCAAAGTTAGAACCTGACTATCTCAAACAATCTTAATAACAACAAACAGTGAATGTGGAACAGCCTTCAGGAAAGAAAGCCAAGTACTAAACTGAGATTTTCTTCAATTTGAAGATGACCCTCGCTGCCTTTTTGTTTACAATAATATTGTAAAGTTCCACATGCATATGAATGCAATATTTAGTATGATAAACACAAAGACCCAGTTGCCCTAGGGAGTTGTTGACTGGAACAGTGAGTGTTGGAAAACCAAAACCAAAGTAATTATTCTGGCCAATCACAACAGATGCAGACAATTGTCTGCCGCCAACAACCTATCTTTATGAAAAATAAAAAGTCTCGGACAAAAAGGGGGGGCAACCCTTTGCCCCCTCTAAATTTGCCTAAGTATGTACCTGTTGAAGTAGCATCTTCAGGTCTGACAAGTGGTGTGATGCCGTCTTCACTTGTCCAGAGGTGTGATACAGGTGATGATATTACTGGCTTATTATCATCATCATCATTACTAACACAATCATCATTGGTAGTGATGGATGTTTGCTCTTTCTGTTCACTTTCATATTGATTTGTACTTTCCCCTTTACTGTTTGTTGTGCCTTTATTTCTAAACAAGAGACAGGATTCTAGTTAGGAATGATTTTCACAGAACAACTCGCAATGTTAGTAACTGTGAAATTATCAAGTCACTTATTCCTGACAGCTGCACGCAAGTAAAAGTTTAAGTCCTGTGTAATTGGCTCTTGTCATCCTAGCTCACTATTACGTTTCTTTGCTAGCTAGTACCTCGAGACTGGTAGAATAAACAATGGCAATGGACGTATGATAAGAAAAAACTTGTATAAGTATCTTTAAATGCCCATAATCAGCCTGTACCTGCAATTTTGATTTCCATCCTTCAGGAAGACACACGCCTTATTTGATGGTTTGACAGAAAATACACACTGGCATATTTTGCACATTCTCTTGCCCTTATACGGTTAAAATTAATGATGTCATAGTCAAATATTTATCAGCCTCATTTTACATCAGATTTTTATTACATTGATCAGAACCTAATTGGCTACAAAATGTTGCTGTATTTTTTTATCATTTTGTGGAAGCATATGGCTCTTAATTTTATTATCTTGGACTACCTATCAGGTACCTTGGTGAAGAATGCGGTAGAACAGTAAATCCTAAGCGCAGAAAATAAGCGTAAACCTGTAATAAACACAAACAACAGCAATATTTTAGATGAAAAAGGAAAAGTAAGGAATTGATCCCACTGCTCCTCAGTGGTTAGAACATCCGATTGGTCTCCAGAAGGTCATGCCATGGGTTTGATTTGTGTCGGGACTCAGAATTTGTCTATGTCCCATGCTGACAAATTATGACCAGTATACCATATTTTACTTTATTTTACTCACTTTCAATGGTCTACAAAACAAAATAATTGTTAATTCAAATATTTTTTTAAAAACCTACACATTGTAAAAAGACTGACCTGATAGTGGTCTGGGGAGAAATCTTCTGACAACATGGACATATAACCCTACAAAAAGAAAAAACACAGTGTTCAGGGTTGGAAACACAAGAACACTTAAGCCAGCTGGGAAATTACATGTAAGTAACTTTCAGAATGCACTTGCTAATAATTATTAATATTAGTTTTTATTTGACCAAGAGCAAAATTCCTCTTCTGCATGACTTCAATAAACAAAAATCTCAACATAACATACATGTACAACGGTAACATATTAATACATGGAAATTCCAAGTAAATTACAGGCATTCTAAACATTTCAGTCAAGGCAGTACATACATGTACAGGACAGGATTTTCGGTAAAAAAAAATTTCAATTGAAAGTGAACAAGTACATGTAAAGATTACAATGAGGAATTAATTATGGATATTACATGTACTTCTATGTTTATATTCCTTTCTTAGTAGTGTTTTCTCTTTTTCTTAAAAAAAAAGTAATTTAATTATAGGGCATATAATTAGTTAAAAAAAAAATTATCTTGCCCTTCTCCATTTTTTTCTTATCTTGTTAACTCCAAAAAACGTATGTAATAATAAAAAATGGAGTAAATAAATAAAAAAAACACAATTTAATTTAATTAAATATCAAAGTAAAAAAGGTGTTCTGACTAGCACCATTTATGAAAACTTCTAAAAACTCATTAATAATTCATGACGAGAACACAAATTAAGGAAATCACTACCGTGAAGTAGTAACATGTAAGTTTGGATACCCTGCGGTCTTAATTAGCATAGATTTTGGCGATTTTATTCCTTCATTTTCTCTGTATTTAATGACCAGTTTGAGAAGCTATATCAAACACTCAAAAGAGTGTTTCATCAGATATCCAAACACCTCGAAATGGGTTAAAAAAAAAAACTCAGCTGCCCCTCGTTTTTCAACCTACATGTACTTCTCAGTGTTTGGATATCCTGAGGAACACTCTTCCTGGTGTTTGATGTATTACATGGAGATATGTAGAAACACATGTTAAATTCAGGAGGTTAACATGTCCACTATCCAGATATTTAAGTTTAGTTTTTTGGCTGGACTTACTTGCTGAAAAGAAATTGGTAGTCCACCAAAATACAGCTCTAAGCTTCCCTACATGTACAGTATAGGAGAAATTAACTCAAATGTGACAACAACAACAACAGTTACTATTATACAGTGTAGTTTAAGTAGCAAAGTGCATGCTTTCTTGACTCAAAAACACAATTTGAATGTGAAAAATGGCAACACTCAACATAAGGCAGTTATGCCCTCCCCAAAGTTTCACCCGATTCACTAAATTTAGCAGTCTGGTGAAGTTAGCTTGTATTTTCTTGTAGAGCCGCTTTCTTCAAAGATAAATGACAGCCTTACAGTCCACAATCCTATATTAAAAATAGGATTGGAAACTGCAAATTTTCCTACAAATTTTGTAGGATGTTGCTAAACCTTACCTGCTCCAGAAGAAATAAAGCTTCATGTGGCTGCAACAGCATTTTGCTGCCTTTTCTTTGCCCAAAGTGATGCCAATAAGAACCCTATTTTGAAAGAAAAATAATTATTATATTTCTGCACTTGAAATATATGGCTCACAAAAACCTTGCAACTGCATACCAGGTGTAAAATATGTTTTCAGTTCTGGAATTCAACATTCATTCCTCCCCAAACTCCTGTTGCTGTCCTCAACAAATGCCAAAGTAGTTTTATTTTAGCATACAGTAGTCAAACACTAAATAGCAATAAATTAATGGCTCAGTGCAAAAATGACCTATCAAATTCGACCTTTTTGGGACAAAAAAACAACAACAAAGAAACATCACATTTTGATACCTTGAACATGAATCTGCTTCTTTTTTTAATTTTATATTATTTTTAGGAAGATCAAAAATGCTAAAATTGTACTCTTAGCAAGGAGCTTAAAAACCTGTTGAAGTTACGTTTCCATGTCTTTCCATGTCTTAGGGCACAACAATGTTATTTCAAGCTCCTTGCTTAAACAGGATTTGAGCATTTTTACTGTTCCAAAAGCTGAAAAAAGAATAACCAGCACATTCATGTTCAAGATATCAAATGAGATTTTTTTGTCACAGTTTTGTTCCAAAAAGGCCAAACTTGAAAATTAGCCAAAAAATGCATTACAGTATATGTACATGTACACTGTAAAGGCCCATTTTGCACTCAACCCTGGACTTGGGGAAGATAACATGACACATCATTTGTCCGCTAACTGCAAGGTTGTACATGCATCTTTTGTTTCCTTCGAATTTACTATTTTCACAAAAAGGAAGCCCTTTTAATAGGTGCTGTGTAAAAAGGATTTTGTTTCTATGAGGAGCTGTGATTAGCAAAAAACGAAAAAGTCAAGGTCACCTTAGCCACAGACACCTCAACTACTCGTTCATCAGGTTTCCAAGTTCCCACAGACAAGTTTCCCCTGTCAGCAAAACAGAAAATTTTACATGTATTAATGGTATGAAATTCCCAGTGATGTCATGAGAAATATTTTCACAAACATTAAAAAAATAAATTTAAAATCCCCTAAAATTCTAACCCCTACATGTAGAACTATGCATATTCACAGGGGGAGAGGGGGAGTGGGGGATGGGAGTATTAGGTACATACCCAACGGAATAGGGGCATGGGAAGACTATGGGATGAGAAAATAACATTATCAAGGCCAGGAAAGAAGCCAAATTTCCCAGGTGATAGGAATTTGGGAAGTTATGGGTCATTAACAGAATGGTAAAAGATTTAGATACACATGTAAGGGTGAAGAAGGCTTCAGGAAGTAGTAGAGAAGTCCACAAAAGAATATGGTTAGAAGAAAGATCTTACTCCCTATATTACTAATTCCCAAACCCTGCCCAAATTTATTTATTACAAAATGAAGTTTAATTTTTAATGCTCAACATAGAAAATGAGAGAAAGGACTTGTTTAAAACAATGTTAAAAGGCTTCTTCAGATATTAAAAACAATACTTTTTATGGATTCTTTGTTCTTTCAAGACATCTCTCTGTTCTTCAAGCATGGATTCCAAAACTGTATCTTCCTCCTCATTGTTCTCATCTGGAGCAAATGCTTTTGGTCCTCCATGAAGCGGTAAGTTTAAAGGTTTCTTGATTTGTGCAAGAAGCTCATTAGGGCTGAAAAATTCAAAGCATGGCAGTGAAAAAAGAATAAAAGAATAAAAAGATCTTCTTGAGCACCTAACCAATTTAACATCATTAGATTTAAATCAGAGACTGGCAGAAATACCCTACAATACAGAGGTCCTGTAATCTGGAATTTTGTAAATAGATTAAGAAAAGCACCAGAAAATTCTTCTCCTTTTAAACAAATTTTAAGTAAACATGTTAATATTATTGACAATTTTTCATTTGATAAGTGGGCAACAGTAGTCACTAATAAAAAAGACGATTATATATATTTTTAAATTTTAATTTTCTTATCTGACGATATATTGCAGGGCTCGAAATTGGGCCTGTATCGGGCGCATTTGCGACTAAAGATTTCGCTTTTGCGACTAAAATTTGTCTATTAGTTGCAATTTTGCGACTGTTTTACGGCCTAGCTAGTAAATGAATTATATTCAACAGTCTTGTGTCTTGCTAGTTATAATTTTATCCAAAAAATCCTGCAAAATTCACGTTGAATGTTGCGTGACTTAATCGTCTAATTTCATGCTCCATTAACACGGTTTCCAATAGGTGTATCACAGGCACACTTTTTCAGACGTTTCAGAAATTTCTCGTTTCTCATTTCCGGTTCCGGTAGCAGTTGTAGTTAGTTTTTGTTTTTGCGACTAAAATTTGCGAACTTGCGACTAAATTTTAGGAATTACTCACAAATTGCGATTGAGAATTTTTTTAATTTCGAGCCCTGTATTGTAATTTTACTTGTTTGTATATAGTCTTATGTAATTTGTATATAGTTCTAATTTTGTAGATTTAATTTTTTAAATGTACCGGTAATTCTTAACTTTTAGTATAGTAGGTCCATATCAACCCTTTGGCTGCCTTTTATCCAACCTACTCACCAAATAAAGTATGTATGTATGTATGTAATATGGATCACCATACTCATGTTGAGGATACAACCAATTTACCTTTGACGTATATCAACTTAACCCTTCAACTCCCAAGAGTGCCAAAGTTCAAGAAAAATCTCAATTTTATTTTGTAAAATATTGAAAAACAAATGGTACCATGCAAAAGGACTGCCGAAGAGGTTTCAATTGAATGGTCACACCATAGGATTTCAAAGACTCAAAAGTTAGAACAAATGGTACCATGCAAAAGTACTGCTGAAGAGGTTTCAATTGAATGGTCACATCATAGGATTTCATCAATAGACTCAAAGGTTAGAACAAATGGTGCCATGAAAAAGTACTGCTGAAGAGGTTTTATTTGAATGGTCACACCATAGCAGGGCGTGACAAAATTGCTGTCCGATAGCCCGGGGCTAGTGAAGCGACCCGTCGGGCTAGCGTCTTTTTGTCGGAGTTTGCCCGACGGGCAAGCAATATTTGTTGCCTTTTCTCGTCATTAAGTTAAGAATTAAAATAAGAAGTGTGTAATAAACAGTTCTCTAGTGAAAGTGAATTTGAGGAACATTTTAAAAATGTAAGAAAATATCAACAGGGAACAAAAGAAATGGAATTGAATGATGCGTTTTCGTAAATAATTAAAATTTACAGTAGCGGCCGTAATTGTGTTCTCACTCCTCTGCTTTTAGGTCTTTAAAACGCTGTTGTTTTCATTGTATTAAGTTCAAAGTAAACCAGTTAGGATCTGTCTTGTCGATTAAGACCGTTTTCTTTAAACAAGCTAGACAACTTGAACATTTGCCGACACAGTCGTTGCGTTAATTAATACTGGATAGATTGTTTTTCCCACGAACGGCAAATATTTTTGCCGTCTGCCGTTTGCCATTTCCATGGAAAGTCAGTAGTTTCACATTTCTCAAACTCATGAACATGTGAACTAAATTCGATTTTTCTAGTGGATTTATTTAATCATTCGAGGAAAAGTAACGATAATAAACTGCAAGCTGCCGTTTGCCATGTACACTGTACGCGTAGAACGCCATGCGTAATTTAATCTCTTGATACTCGCAAGCAAGTCACGTAATACTAATATAAAATGTGTTATTTTTGTTGTATCAAACTTCCGAAAGGGCTTGCAAGATATTTTATGTTATCCAAAGGCGAAAGACTTCGAATCAGAGTACTAGTTTCATTGATCAATTGATCATAACTTTCATAACCAGCGCAAAAATAAGTTTTTCTCGTAATTTATAGCTTATTCCGCAACATTCGCCGTCGGGAGCGAACACAGTTGGAGATTTTTTGCCTCTTGGTGTAATATTCATCCCTTGTTTAAATTTGTTTGTTTTTAATAATTAATTTACTTTTGGGCTAGCTCTTAAGAGCTCCAGGCTAGTAACCTAAAGTAGCAGCTTGCCCGAAGGGCAAGCTGATTTTTTCATTTTCATCCCACCCTGCATAGGATTTTGTCAACAGACTCAAAAGTTAGAACTACACTACATGTCTCCATAATTTACTCTGGGAGTGAAAGGGTTTTAAATTGTTCTATTGGTATAGAACATTTTGGTTTGGTTATTTTTTTTTTATTCACCTTATGACAGATAAGGTAACAGTGACTTCGAGGAGTTAAGCTTATATAAGCTGATCGATTGAAGTACATTGATTGAAAATAGGGAGTTTCTTGTGACGGTGAAATGCCGCCAAAGGTGTGAATCGAGCGACGTAGTCGCAAGCATTCCGGGTCCAGAATTTTTTTTTAGCTTTACCCTCTAAAAGTGCCATTTTCTGCATTCCTGAGACCCGAAAAGCGTTTGTGAAGTTAAGATATGATGAAAGACTGTATTTTTTTTGGATTTTGGGAAAATTAATTTTGGGTTAAAATCTTAGCCTATTGTAGAGAAAAGATCCAAAGTCGCTTTTATCCGGGAGATTTGGTGACCCATATGGAAGACCAGGAGATTCGTTCCGGATCCGGGAGACTCCCGGATAATCCGGGAGAGTTGGCAATATATAAGCTATATGGGTATGTGCCACTATGAGGGGTATGGTTTTCAAGCAGTTTAGTCTGGAATAGGGTCTAGAAATCAGAGAGTTTTGGTCAAGAATTTACCGGGAAACTTATCCGTGGTACAGTATGAAGATTGAGTTTTTGAAAAATAGCAATTCTTGGATAACATAGTCAAGAATAGGGTTGCAAATTGCAGCTCACAGTGGTCTGGTATAGATGTAAAGGTGTACCTGTACACCACCAACCAAAAATATACAGAGAACACGGCCATACCATCACAGTGGAAGGTTCCTCGATCGACTGGCACCAGACTGGCCCTCAAAACTATGGAAAATTAAAACTGATATCAGTAGTCTTACCAAAATAATATGTTCAGGTCCGACATAGCTCCAGAAGTATCAACCAATTCTGCTTTTCATCTTGCAATCGCGGAGAACAAAATCTGCCGCCATTTTGGATCAATCATAAGCTCAGCGACCTCGCCAGGATGTGTCATTCCCAGGCCTCACTCGCCGCTCTTTAAACAAAAGTAGGACAAAACCTCACCGGAGTTCTCATGTATGAGTTTTGTCTCTTTTGACAGGGGGTGACAACTCTAAGAAGGCCTGTTTCGGGAGAAAAACAAAATTCTTCCGGGAATCTGAAGATTTGCTGGGAATCGGGAGACTCGAAAAATTTTCGGGGAAACATGAGATAAAATTAAAATTTCGGGAAGTTTGAAATTTTTGCGAGAATGTCTCCGAAAAAATCGGAGACATTCAGTTCCACACAGTATTGCTCAAACAGCGTTTGTTAGAATTGTCACCCCCCGTTCTTTTACAACAGTGCTATTTCTAAAGGGAGAATAAAGAACTTTTGTGTGACCTGACCAATTGTTCATGGCCCCTAAAACCACTATCACAAACACATCCAATCCAGAGCCTGCCGAAAGAACTCCGATTGGTCTTCATTCGTCGTCACCGCTTCAATTGTTATCATTTCAGTTTTATCAGCAACGCGCAACGAGGATCGTGTTAATTATTTTTTTAATACCTTTTAATTCCATAGATGCCATATGCTATCGCTGTGTGTCGATGTCCTCGGCTCGATTTAAAATTTCATATAAATTCACAATGGCGGAGGATCTGGAGGATGGTTCTGTTAAAAGATATCTGCTTTTAAAGGTGGCTTTCATGTACCTAATTATCCATGGATTTCAGGTAATTACTTATTGATAGTACTCTTTATAAAAACAACACATAGAATGCACGATCACTGCAACATTTAACCGTTGAGAATGGCCGGATCTGGGCTTCAGGTCTTAAAAAACTTTTTAAAAAGTCACGAAACAAGAGGAAAACGGCAAACTGATCCTAATGGCAAAAAAACAACAACAACAGAAAAACAGAAAAAGAAGCAACTTGAAAAAAATGAAAGTTGAATTATTTATAGTTTTAGCTTCCGAAGAAGCCTTGCAAAGCGAAACTGATTGGGCACTAAATTATATTTCAGCTTCAAGTTTTATTTGCTTCTCATTTTTCAGTGTTTTTATGCCGTAAGAATCAGTTCAGCGAAGCTTAGTTCGTTTTTCCTTATTTCCCCACAGTATTGCAAAATACCTACACAATCATGCAAATAATTGAAAAGCAGCTTGAATCTTTCAACGAGCAATAGAGTTTTATCCATGTAGTAGGCCGGGTCAGTGCCCAACGAATCGTTTCGGTGTAAGCTGTTCAGCTAGGCCTCAGTGTATCAAGTCATCTTTAAAATTCGTAACCGGATAAACAAGATAAAAACTGACTCAGTCGCCTCAAACTTTCGTAACATCGAAAAATTTAACCCCTTGAGGTAACCTCGTTCCCAGGGTCTCTCTTCTTCCCGCACCTTGGAGCGAGAGAGACCCTGGGAACGAGGTTGGCCTTGAGTGATAAAAAATTTCGTTTTTGGTTCGAAATAAGGTCAGCCTAGCGGGATTTTCGGAAAGGTTGAAGCAGCTAATAAATTCGGAGTATAACATTTTTTCTGCCGCTGAAATAATCAGCTAAAAGAACAGAAAAACTCAAAGTGCATTAGCTTTTCGACCGATTGTTTCTTTTAAAAGTAAACTGCAGAAGACCAGGAAGACCGCAAACGATAATGCTGCTAATGATACGTAGGATCTACGAGAGACCTAACCAGCCAAAAAATGAATGAACTAAAATAATGAACGGCAAGGCTGATCTGATCAAGTAAAAACCGATAAAGTAGGATCGTAACCGTGGACAGCTGTTTCGTTGTTATTGCAACTCATCAGCACGGTGTAACGATCTAAATGTCGCCAGCAAGAAAGCCTTGGTCAGATCAGCCTTGCAGTTTCATTTTCTTTTAAAGGCGCTAAAATGATGTGGCAATGCAGTACAACGCCATTACAAGCGTTCTCCTAAACTTCAGTCCTCGTTGGGGTGTCACACTGATGTAGCTGTGTATATACTATTTGTACTAATCATGAGTCGAACTCCATTTTATGGACATCTACTTTTTAACCCGCTATCACGAACAGTTTTCTCAGGTCCGATGGAAACCTATGATCACTAAATTTATTGAGATAATTTTATGGGTTTTGAAAGTGTTAAATGCGTTAAGTCGGACAGATACACATGTTTTTTTTACCCTTGAAAGAAAAATAGATATTCTTGTTCAACTGCCAGTTTTTTATTCTACCTAAACTGAAGAAGTATAAATTTTGGCCATGATTACAGCATGCAGCTCCTGTCGTTTTGGTATATTAAATAAATGGGGTGAGAGAAATCTAAATTTATGAGTTCAGAAAAATATTAATAATTTAATATGTTTTTGGATAAAAGGAAAAAAACGAAACAAAACCAATTGTCATAGACTCGTTATAAAAATGTTATTTATGCTTTGTTCTGGGACCATCTGCTGCGGTAAGTTTTAACTATTCACAGTCAGTGGTTAAGGTTTTGTTTTGTGTGGTTTACATGAGGTGTATTTTTCACAAATTTTGCACTCTGACAGCACCCGAGGTTTCACCCATGCCTGTTTTCCAGATATTTTTTTCTTACTTTCTTATCGTTCCCCGTTGATCCAAATAATAGTTTATCCAGCTGAAAACATACATTTATTATATCCCTGTTGTATAATGTCAGGTGCTATCCTGTTATGCACAGAACAATGACGTTTTTATCCCAACGCCCAAAGTGAAGACACTTCAACCCAGGCTCACGTCACCAACTCCGATATCAGTGACGGAGAGGAACCTTTGGGGCCTGAGACTGTGGCAAGTGACGGCGCTGGGATTCCTTGCCACCATTGTACTAAGTGAGTAAAACAACCGACTTGAAAAGGATATTTGATCGCATGCCGCTGGATAATACCGTTAATAACTATGTGGAGTAATTTTCAGTGTAAATTTCGATCCAATAACGCGATACGGAAAGGTTCGACGGCTTCCCGGACCACGTGCGTATCGCTCAGCCGCGCGTGGCTTCCTTTTTTCTCTTGCCGCAAAATCAACATGGCACGAGTCTCAACTGATCCGAATTAGAAGAGCCACTGCATTATCGACCTAATTCATAAACCCTGTAACTCCAGAAAGTACCAAAAATCAACATTTAAGAAAAATCCCAGATTTGATTTTATAAAATATTGAAAAACAAATGGTACCATACAAATGTACTGCCGAAGGTTTCATTTGAATGGCCGTTTTTATGCTAGAGACGTTAAAGTGGTCTAGACGTATTTAACGTCTCAGACGTTAAATGCGTCTGGAATAAAAACGGGACACATTAAAGTTGACGGCCAAACAGAGAAAACACAAGATTTTCTTAAAAAAGCTATTCTCGGAAGTGACTGGACACGACTAAACTCGTCGCCAAATAAATTTTAAGAGCACGAATATACAAATAGGGCTAAATTCTTCCCAGTTAAGGCCGTCTCGTTTTTATACTAGACGTATTTAACGTCTGAGACGTTAAAGTCGTCTGTTAAGTGCGTCTGAACGACGCACTTAAAATAAGACGTTAAAGTCGTCAGACGTTAAATCCGTCTGGCTTATTTTCCGTTTTTATACTGAGACGTTAAAGTCGTCTCAGACGACTTTAACGTCTCAGACGATATTAACGTCTCTAGCATAAAAACGGCCAATGGTCACACCATAGGATTTCGTTAACAGACTCAAAAGTTAGAACTACACAACATGTCTCCATAATTGACTATGGCATATGGTGAAAGGGTTAAACCTGCATGATATTTTATTCCTCTCTTTTCAGTCACATTTTGCTGTTGTCTGTGTGATTGTCGCATACCCAAGACAGGTTACGACAAAAACTCCGAAGTCCCGAAGGAAGACAGTGACTGCAGTGACATTGAGCCAGCGGCTGACATTCCCAGACCACCCCAGGGAGAGAGAAGGCCGACAAATGGCCTTGCTCCTCAGAAGAGTCAATTGTGGTCCACAGGACAACCAGGAAGAGTTAATAAGGGATTTGATAGTGAAGGAGAAATTGCCTCACAAAATGAAAGTTGGAGAGGAACCCCACGAGTTGCGTTTTCACGGCAGCCATAATTATGAAGTACTGAGTTTACTACTGGCTAAAAATGTTCCATTCTCCAGAAACTGCGGCCGTTAACTAAAAGACTTTAGTACAAATATCCCCATGAACGAGTTGATTCCCATTACCATGCAGTTGCAGCACCATGCAAACAAAGACATGTTGCTTACAACACGAACTGTTTTACGTTATCAACTTACAACTGCCTTACGACTGTTGCAAAAACCTAACAGGAAATATGTTGAAGAATAAATGGTCGGGAATGTATATTATCAGTTAAAAATATTGTGAGCGACGATGTCGTATGCGACACTGAATTGTAAATTTGATACAAAACTTTATTATTATTGTTAATTTGAACGGACCCTTAAAAAAAGGGATTTAACCTTCTTTATTTACAAAAAATATCTTCCGCGTAGAGTATGTCTGGGGCAAGTAATATCGAAAGTAATACCCATGCTGTTGTTTTGATTTTAAAAGCCCTCAGTATTAAAATATGTCAAAAGTTCTCTTTCTTTCCACCTTTTAAATAAAAGTACTTAAACACCAGGAAAAATCATACATCTTTGATTTGATAGGATTTGCTGGTACAATTGTTCTTTTATGTAATATATACTGTGCTCATTGCACAATCAATATATTAAAAATAAAATGTGTATGAAATATTCAGTTGTATAAAATAGCAACTATAAAAACGTAATTACATCAACTGCAGTCCAACTGCCATGTGCGACCGACCACCTCTTGCAGCAAGGGTTAAAAATTTCGTAGCATCGTGTAATTTTCGTCGGTAGTGGCATCACTTATCAGAGGTAAAAAAAAAATGCAAAAATTAAAACTGCAACCAGCAATGAAAGTGGTTGCGGTCGGTCCCTTGCCAGAGCTGGTCGCTCACAAGAAGTTTGATTGCATATAATAATTTGACTTGAAACGTTTTGGAAGTTTGGTAGGAGAGGTATTGGCTATTAGAACCTCACTATGATGCAGTATTTCGCGCTCGTAGACTCCATCGAAATTACTACATCTTCATAAGCTTCAAAGCTAAGACCTACTATGGGCTGGCCTCTTGTATAGTATAGAAGCAAAGACCGATACAACGCAGGTGGAATTTGAAAGATGTACTATATTTCGGCTGGCCAAACCAGCCTTCTTCAGGTACAATGAGGTAAAATTTACATTGGTTTTGTTTTTTGTGACATGTTTAAGTAACAACAAATATGTAAGACAAAATAGGTAAGGCTCCACCTAGAAAAATAACAATGATAGACAGAAATATAACGAAAAACATACAGAAAACAATGAAAGAAAATGAAATAATACGAAAATGAATAATTAGTATGCTTCTTCGCGAATGTTAAAGGCATGAGGTACAGGTGGTTTGAGAAAAAATTTTCAATAGGGATAAGTTGCATGTCATTAGCAGTGTGATTAGGAGAGGAGAGAAAATGTTCGGCGGCTGTAGTAGGTTTACACTTGGTGTTAGGATTATCTATGGTACGGCGGTGTTCATTAAATCTGTCTTTTAAGCGTCGTTTAGTCTCACCAATATATTGTAAATTACAGCGGTTACATTGGATCATGTAGAATAGATTTTTGGTGTCACATGTCAGGTTAAATTTGATATTGCACGTTTCACCGGTAGAAAAGAAAGTATAGTTAGTAAGTCCGTCAGAAATGTAGGGACAAGTAGCGCAGTTCTTCTCGCAACGGAAAGAGCCGCGAGGGAGTTGGGGATGGGGGTTGGTAGAGTTAAAAGGGAGTTTAGATGAAACTAGTATATCACGGAGGTTGGGGCAGCGTCTGACGGCTACAAGAGGCAAATGTTTAAAAGCTTTTTTACAACGTTGAGAAGAGAGCAGCAAATTATAATATTTTTTAATGATGTTAGAGATGCGAGGAAGTGAAGGATTGAAAGTCATACGGTATACGCTTGGATTTGTTTGTGTCTTTGGTTTGTAAAGTAAGTATGCGGGGAATGTCAGCGGCGCAGGGATGACAAGATGAATAAAGTAGATATTTGGTGTTTCTCTGTAGGTTTTGTGTAAAGGTCAGTACAAATGTTACCGTTGTTTAAAGAGACATTAACGTCAAGGAAAGGTACGTTCGTATAGGTGTGAGTTGGTGAATTAAATGGTAGGGTGAATGTTGTTAAGATAATCGATGAAGATTTTTAGGTTATCTAAACCTTCACTCCTGATCAGAAAAATATCATCGATACATCGTAGCCAAGTGTGAGGATGAAATGGGGCTTTTTCGAGAGCGTTGGCGTCGAAATAACCGAGAAGAGATTAGCAAAAGAGAGGGCCATCCTGGTACCCATGGCTGTGCCGTAAATCTGGAGGTAGTGGGTATCATTAAAAGAAAAAATTATTCATGGTGAGAATTATGCGAATTTAAATGCGGTCTTTGCTTCTATACTATATTTTCACTTGTTAAACCGATCAGATCACTAGTTTGATCCAACGAACACCAGCAGGATTGTCGTTCACGGTTACTTGCTTGAACTTCTCTGACCTCTTATGGGCCACCAACTTTGCCTGTTTACAGTCAGGTTCAGAGCTTTTTATGGAATCTTGTCTTCAAAACGCCATACTGGTGATTTGACCCCTCGCGCTAGGAATGCTGGGATTGGTAGGGACGGAATTCACTTCCGGAGAGGATGCTGGGGGTGACCGTGAGAGGCCTGGGTGCGTAACTCCTTGGTTATAGCGTCCAATTATCCCTGACTCCTCGAATGAATGAAATTCCATTGATAATCGCTGATTTGTCGAGTTGTACTGCAACGGGAAAAAAATGCAAAAAGTTAGAAAACCTCTTTTTGCGAGGAAAAAAATATATACCAACTTTAAAAAACAACTTCCTTACAGTGGTTATGTTCGTCAGCAAGAACTTTGCCAATAAACAAACATTTAATTTTTTTATAAAACGTTTGCTACAACTAGTTAATCAGTTACTTGTGTATGAAATTTAAAAAAATTGGGGTCACCGACTTCGTTTCGGAGATCAGATATCTAAAAGGCCACCTGGTCTAATTTTGAAAAATCGGTCTTCCTTACTTGGTGTAGAAATATTATAATTGAATCTCTAAATGCATAATTTTATATGAGTAGGTCGATTAAGCAAATTCATTTAACTAGAAAAGCAAATTCATTAACTAGTAAAGCAAACCTAATCTTTAAACCACAGCATTTGCAAACCCTGATAGCCGCAAGTTGGCGGGATTCGATGTCGTGTGGGTAGAAAAGGAAAAATTTTAAACTTCCAACATTGATTTTTTGTTCATTTTTTTACAATCTGTCGAGAATTGGAAGGGAACATTATCTATCAAAAAAATCTAAGTTAAGTTAACACAACGGCTATCAGCCCATGGCGTTGTGACATGAATTGCGTGCGCAGTAAGGATGCGCATAAATAATTAGTGCGAACGTCCTTAAAAGACGTCAGCAAAAAACGCCTGTCTCCATGATTTTGAAACGATTTACTTGACTGTAACAAACACAAACAAAAGAAATACCGTAGTTGATGGAGGTGCACTGGGAATAAGGGGAACAGTCTCCACTCTGTTGTGATCTTCCGAAATGGAATGGTAAGGAGTTCCAAAGGGTGAATCTGACCTGCAAGTGATAAAGTAGCAGTTTGTTAAGTATGACCGTTTAGGTGAGAGTAGTCCTTATAACATAGACTGCGTTTCGATAAGCAGTGAGAAAGTTTTATGTCTTTAGAGTAGAGGGAATGTTTATCTCTAGTTTGATAAGATATGGCAGAAAATACAACGACATTCTTAAGCCTGCCACAGCAACATCAAAAGGTCAGTGTTTAAACACTTTCTTCGAAAAAAAAAATCAAGAGCTCAGAGCAAACAGCCGAGGCGTAAACTGGAGCATAAAAAGTTGTACAAAGCCATGTTTCTAAAACATGTGACTTTGGCCTACATGCATTATGACTGCCAGAAGATAATTTTACGCTATCATTTGTCGGTGGCCTGCTCCATTATAGCACGCTAAAAAAACTTTGGTTCTCAGCGTAGATTTGTTCTGCCACTCATCCAAAGAATGAACAGCCTTTACAATGCAATCCCTTGAAATTACTCAAACAAATCTGAGACTGGAATTGAGTTCCAAATATACAATTAAAAACACTGGAAGTACACGATTATTGTCCTTACCCACACTTGTCTAAAACACTTCGTCGCTTATGATGCTTTGGAGTTCTAAACAAAATCAAGAATAAAAAAGACAGTCATAACATTTCGAGTTGTGTAGTTATTCGAAAGATTATTATAATGTTGCAATGGCTGTCAAAAGAAATCGTGTTTGTTTTGGTTTTCTGGTTCCCCCCCCCCCCCCCCCTCCACTCCCCACCCCCTGCGTCCACCTCCCCACCCTCCCCTCCCTGCAACGCCGTGCCCATGGTAAGGCAGGTGACCAGTACATATCGTGGGCTCAATGTTTACAGCCGATCGAGCGAGCGATCGAGTGAAATTCCTCCCCAAATGCAAACAACTCGTTAAACGCCTCGCGTATTCACGAGTTAACGGTGAAAGAGATCATCATTTGAACTACCACCTTCTGTGTTTACGTCGAGTAAATGATTTGAGTTCTATACTGTAAACCATTTCGTAGATAAAACAATCTTATTTATTATTTATCTTCGAAGTACCAAGAAAATTCTTGGAAAAATCAGGTTTTTCAGTCCATGTTATTGGAAAGGGTGTTTGACTACGGAAGATTTTATGTTGTTATTTTATGCGCTAGTGTTCCCTACACTAATGGGTCTGACGTCCATACAACTCACCTGAGATATATCGGCAGCACTAGAGTGAGGTTGATGATAAGTAAGAAACCAATGATAAAGGAAACTAACAGGAGCTCAGCCATACCGACCCTGCAATCATACATTACAAGACAACATTCTTATTAGGTAAAGTCTGAATGCTATAGCTCAGAGGGAGGTCGGACACCTTAATGAGAATATATAACGGAGTAATTGGTTGGCTTTCAGTTGAGGTTGGGGTTAGCAGTTTATACAGTTAAAATTTAGGCCTAAACACCCCGAGAAGCTAGGTGGTACTCTGGTATGGTAGGCTATGTAAGCCTAAGCCTAGCTGAGGTCACAGGTTCAATCCTGAGGGGAGTAGATTTTCTTTTTTATACTTAAAAATTTATTGAAAATAAAATTCCAAGTGTCGACTTTACGTTATATAATTCTCAATAAGGTGTCCGATCTCCTTCTGAGCTTTTGAAGGTAGACTCTACCTTCTTATTAAGGGATGGGCCTTATTCACGATAGCCGCCATGTTGGTGGCAACATTATGATGCAAACAAGCCATGTGCTCTGCCAGAGGGCAAACAATGGATAAAAGAACAATTTTTGGAAGATCGGTTCTTTCTAACAGTGAAGTATCCTTGTAAAAATCATATTTGAGAGCTAGATAGTTGACAGTTATGATTTTTTTATTAGAAGTTTGGAATGGTTGCTCTATATCTGACTTGTATTAGTTTTGTTAGCTACGCAAACTGTTTACTTGTTAAGGCCCGTTTACACAGGCAATTTTTTGTGCAATTTTTGTCGCGCGCAAGTTGCATCTTCAAATCGCATGTGTAAACGGGAAGCGATTTCAGTGCGATTTGGGCGCGATTTGTCGCGCGATGTCGCAGAGGTTTCGAACATGTTCAAAACCTGATGCAACTTTGCGCGATTTTTGGGAAGTCACAGCAAATGTCGCAGCCGAATCGCACAGAAATCGCCGCTGGTTTACACTTGCGACAATACAATACAATACAATACAATAACCTTTATTTCACCTCGAATTTAAAATAGCAAAATTGCTAATGTCTTCGAGAAAATAAATAAAATAAATAAATAAAATAAGACAAAAGTTGCATTGGAGAGCGCGACAAAAATCGCATGTGTAAACGGGCCTTTACTAATAACTTAAAGGTAAGTATATTAACTACTGTAACACTGTAAAAATGCAAAAAAAGGGGCGCCACGAAGCTCTCAGAACGCCTCACAGGATTGGCTGAGAAAACAATAGAACAAACAACAGAAGAATGGTTCCTAGACCTAAAACAATAGAGCTTCGTGACACCCAGGGCCAATGAAATTAGAGGTTCTAAAAAGCTTCGTGGCTCCTGAAAAAAAATATCAGCATAATAAACAACTGGTTTGAAATCTCCCGAGTTTGAGTTGTTTGCCCCCTCGGAAATAACGTGGTAAATTTGCATAATAATATAAAAACCAACAAGGCGGCTATCGTGAATAAGGCCTATTAGTAAACGCGGCAGAGTCCATTGTTGACTTTAAAAGCATGCCCGCGAGAATTAAAAAAAAAACACGAGACAAGTGCTTAGCAGCGAGTGCTTTAAGCACTTTTCGAGTGTTTTTTCTTTTACAATTCCCAAGTGCTTATATAACTCAACAATGCACAAGATTCCCTTTGTAAAATGTCAAATGATCTGCGCGCACTCGTTCTGATGGCATAGAATGCGTTAGCCTGCGAGCAGGCTCACTTGTTTGGGGTATCGCGCGAGTATCTTGGCGGCGAAGCCGGCGAGAAGATTGGGGCGAGGAAAAGTGAGCCTGCACGCGGGCTATTGATTTTTTAATTCACCGCGTTCGCCGACGAACGGGGCGATCCGATTGGTTAAAAATGAAAGGCTACATAATTATGACAAAAACCAGGGCAATTTCACATCCCACTTCCAAAATGGCGTCTGTGGACCATGTTCAAGAAGCGTTTCTCAAGCTTTCGGTCAATCCTAGGCCTGACTTTAGTATTGATCTTAAACCAGAGCAGAAAGAAGCCGTGAAATGTTTACTAGAAGGGAGGGATGTTTTTGCTGTGATGCCGACTGGTTTTTGCTATCTGCCGCGAAAATCTTCACGTGCAACTTTCTGTCATGTTTGTTTACATTTTGCTTTGCTCCTATTGGATAGTTATCTGATACAGGTCAAATGCCGACTTGACACCTCGCAAGGGGCGGAATTAAAAAATCAATAGCCCGCGTGCAGGCTCACTTTTCCACGCCCCATTGGCGGCTTCGCCGCCAAGATACTCGCGCGATACCCCAAACAAGTGAGCCTGCTCGCAGGCTAAGAATGCGTGCATTACCGGGATTAAGGGAACAGCAAACGCGACCGACTACATTGTTGAGTTATATAACTACAAGGGAATTTAAAAAACAATTGAGAGAGGAGCTTAGAAAAGTGAGTGCTTCTAAAGAGTTTTTTATATTCAAAAGTGCTTCTAAAGTGCAACAATGCACGATAAGCAAGTTGACTATTTCATTTTTAAAATGTGTCCTATTATTTTCGCGCTTATACTGGTGACGTAGACTGCATGCACGAAAATCCTTTAACATTGATTTTTTTTATAAAACGTTTGCTACAGCTTGGTAATGAGTTAGGCCTGGGGCAAACGTCGAATCTAAGTCGCGCCGAATTTATTAAAAATAGGTTGGACAAAGATTCGACTTAAATCCAGCGTGGTAGCAAACGTCGAACCTGCGTCGATCCTATTTCACAAGTTGCACTTCATTAAAACACGGGAATAAGCACGTGTCCCCGTGCTATTCACTCGATGCGCGGCTAGTTACTGCTGGGACTTGCTAGTGAAATGTCGAAATACAGTGCTCGTCGGGCCTTTCTTTGGTATTTAATTGGGAAAAATAGAAAGAGAAGACTCGCAGTATGCAACGCTTTTACCGGCTGTCCATCCCTCAACGTCCTCGTCTTCTTCAAACACTGAACATTTATTGCAAATAGGGAATTCGCATCTCAAGCATTTATATTTAGTGTTCGTGAAACACAAAAAACACATTTCCATCACGCTGTGCGATGTCGGCAATGACTTTCGATAGCTCGCCACTCCCGGTCGTGAAATTGTCTTTGTACAGTGCATGCTCGTCAGGGGGGGAAATAGCGTTTGGCAGATGGGGGAGTCGGCATTTTTATGACGATTGCGCAGTCCATCACAATTGAGTTCAGCGCGTGTTTAGAACGGCGTTTGCTGAAACGCCGAACCACTGTCGCATTATCCGACTTGGCAAGTCGAACTTATGCTGGAGTCGAACCAATTAATTTGAGTCGAACTTAATTGCGGCAGACGTCGCACCATTCATGCGCCTACTTCAAAATTCATAGGTTCGACAAATTAAGGCCCGGTTCAAACGTCGAACTTCACATGTGCCGAATCTAATGCAAATGAGCAAGAACAATAGATTTTGCTCATTTGCATTAGATTCGGCACATGTGAAGTTCGACGTTTGAACCGGGCCTAAGTTCGACTAAGATTCGACGTTTGCCCCAGGACTAACTCGTGTCAGAAATACAAACAAAAAATGGGGGGTCACCAACTTCGTTTCGGACAAAGGATATCTAAAAGGGCTGTTAGTCTAAAATGCTACTTTCTATGACAAATTTTATACGAATGGGTCTATTAAGCAAATTCATTCAAACGACAGCATTTGCAAATCCTGACAGCCGCAAGTTGGCAGGATTCAATGTCGCGATGGTAGAAAAATGGTCAAAATTTTAAACTTCCTACAATGACTTTTTTCGTTCATTTTTTTTTTTTTCACAATCTGTGGCTACCATTCTTCCTTGGCGCGCGCGCTCGTGCATGGCACAGCATGGCGTTGCGACATGAATTGCGTGCGCAGTAAGGATGCGCATAAACAATTAGCGCGAACGTCCTTAAACAAAATATATCGCGCAAGCCAACTCTCGTGGAAAAAAATATCCTGCAACTGCCAAAGTCCAACTTGAGGCTTTTTTTGCCGAAAACATTTCTGCAGCGACACCGCCAGTAAAGTATGGACAAGAACACCCAACACCGTCCCCCCTCAAAAGTTTAATGGTTCTCCCCCAACGCGTGCGTTCGAATTATGCGCGAGCTGCAAAATATGACGAAACAGAAGAAATAGAAAATCGTCATACAACTGTGAAAAGACAAATCTGTTCAGATGGCTTGAGACGGTTAGCTTCAAAGATGGATAGAGAAAGGCCCGTCTTTCGCAGTTTGATCAGTGTGATTGTAATCACGAACTTCTTTGTTCCTTGTGTGGTGATCTTTGCGCTAAAAACAGTGATAAATGCAGCAAAACAGATTTCTGGTTATGTTCAGCAGGAGGTGGATTTATTTCACGAATTTCACGAAGACGACAAGGTGCCCCTGTGGGATGAAGCAGGATTGTTTGAAGGTTTTATAAAAGGAGAGGACTATGAAGTTTGCGTTCAAAGTAAAAAGAAGAACAATCTCTCAGTCTGGCCCCTACCTCTGGTAACTAAAGAAATTTTCTCAAGAAACCTTATTCATGGAAGTCGGCTATGCGCTCCTTCGCAGGTTTATTCCAACACAAGTGGTAAATGTACTTTTGTCAGCGATCATGAAAGTCAGGACTGTGTCAAGAGTGATGCTTCTGTAAGAAGCTCAAATCATCAAGCAACAAACGACATTGGAAAGGGCAGAAACAAACTTCTCCCGGTGAACGGAAGAAAAGTTCAGTGCAAAGCAGTTGTGACCAAAATCATTTCATTGAGTGAAATCATGACCATCCTGTCGCGATCTAAAGTTAAGAAAGATAAACGACTTAAAAAGTCTCACAAAACTGAGAGCTCTCAGTCCTATGGCGTTAATGTGGCAAAGAAAAGAAGCGAATCTGAAGCTTGGGACGGTGACTGGTCCAAGCAAGCAGTAAAGAAACAACGAACGAAAAGTCCGGTTGCAGAACAGAATCTACAAAAGATTCCAGAGCCTTTAAAATCCAGAAAAAAGAACAAGGAAAAAGCATCTAAGAAACATCGCAATTCGTATACTGAAGAAAGGAGGTCAGGATCTGCCACACTCTTTATTGGACAAATAGCTGAGACAACGAAACCAAGCGAAGAGCCTGTTAATGAATGTAAGATGGTGAATGCTACAAGTCCATTACCAGTCGCACCTTTTAATGTACAGTTACCCGAAGAGTCAATAATAGACATGAATCAACACCAGGAATCATTACCGGACACACCTTCCATCACAGAGCTCGTGTCTCTAATGGAACAATTGCATATAACACCATATGTAGTTCCACCTTGTGACGTCCCCGAAAGAGATATTTCTCTCTTGATTCCTTATGTCTCTGATTCCGAATCCGATGATGAATGTGAGGGGGAATATGATATATTTCCCGAGTTACAGAGTATGCCAGAGCAAGTACTACAAATCTTGCAAATGTTGCCATAAACTCGGCGTTTTAGCCAGAGCTAATGTTAAACTAAGTCCATATCTTTTCGGTGAAGAAATCACTGAACAAATTGTTATGTTCCAATGACCAAGAAAAAGCTGTCGTTATTTTGTATTTTTAATAGCCGCTGAATCATAGCGCGCACATTAATTGAACTTTTCATAAACGTATAGTACATACATATCAATGAGTCACATAAAGTGAGTATTAAGTGTAACCAGTCAAATAAAAGCCATACACGTATGAGCAGTAGGTTATCGTGCTACTGTTTATAGATAGATAGATAGATAGAAACTTTATTTAAGTGTCAAAAGACCTTATAGCCTGGGTAAACCCATACTAATTTGGGGACACATAAAAAAGTATAAAATATCTAATATTAATCTAAAACCTAATATGTTTATTACAAAGCGGCTCTAACGTTTGAGTCTGTTCAGTGGATGAAAACCTCCAGGGTCACCAGTGAATAAAAGCTATCAAGCATTAATCAGCGGTGCTGTTTGTTACGCTGTACAAAGTAGTTCTAACTTCTGAGTCTGTGGATGAAATCCTAAAGTATGACCATTCAAATGAAAGCTACTGAGCAGTACTTTTCTGTGGTGCTGTTTGTTACGCTGTACAAAGTAGTTCTAACTTCTGAGTCTGTGGATGAAATCCTAAAGTATGACCATTCAAATGAAAGCTACTGAGCAGTACTTTCCTGTGGCACTGTTTATTATGCTGTACAAAGTAGTTCTAACTTGTGAGTTAGATAAACCTAAAGTGTGACCATTCAAATGAAAGCTACTGAGGTAGTACTTCCCTATGGTGCTGTTTATTATGCTTTTCAAAGTAGTTCCAACTTCTGAATATGTGGATGAAATCCTAAAGTATGATATTCAAATGAAAGCTACTGAGCAGTACTTTCCTATGGCACTGTTCATTTTGCTGTACAAGGTGGTTCAAACTTCTGAGTATGTGGATGAAATCCTAAAGGTTGACCATTCAAATGAAATGCTGTACAAGGTGTATCTAACTGTTGAGTCTTCGTGTGGACAAAATCCTAAAGTGTGACTATTCAAATCGTGAAAGCTATTGAGCAGTACTTTTCTGTGATGTCTTATTAAATTATCATGCTGCACAAGGTGGTTCTTTGAGTTTGTGGATGAAATCCTGAAATCCTGAAGTGTGACCATTCAAGCGAAAAATATTAAGAAATACTTCCCCACGGTGCTGTTTTTAAAGTTGTGCAAGGTGGTTCCACCTATGAAACCCAAATGAGGGGCTACCTTGAAAAAGATAATAATTTCACTTACACCACACTATTGCATATGAAGCAATGAGCACTCTCAAATTGCTGTTAAGAGTAATAAAAAAGAAAAGTATTAGTATAAATTTGTCAGTTTACTTCTTGCATTCTGATTTATAATTAATAGGGAGACTATGGAGTAGGGTTGCAAAGTAATAGAAGGAGAAACACTTGTGTCCTACCAATATTTCCTGGGTGTAGGGCTTAAGGAGGCCAGAAAGGGTTTTCAGCTGCATGCGCACGACATGCACTTGTCATGCATTGACGCATGCGTCAGCTGATTTTCCTATCAAAAACTAGCATGCGCAGCTCACCGGAAATCAAAATACTGTGCAAAATCGCGCGAACCGGAAATAAATCGTGCATAAAATATTCCTTTTTATCTCAAAAATTTGCTCAGTGACCTATGTTGAAATTTTTCATGCAAGTAGCATTCAACTATATCTAACATTTGAGACATTTTAGAAAAAAAAAACTGTAGAGTGGAATTTTTTTAAATCTTTAAAAGGCCTTTTTCGATTTATCTCGATTTCCCCAATACAATTTTTTTTCAAATTTACACAGGAAGTGAAGAATTATAATTGCAAACTTTTAAAAATGCTTATAAAAAACATAGGTCACTGAGTTAGTTTTAAAGATAGATTTAAAAAACTGACTTTTGAGGGGTATGTCTTTGGAGAATTATAGTTACCATGACAACAGATATGACGTCATAAATAGTCTTGAAGGAAACTTTAACAACCCTGCCATAAGCTTATCTATAATTTGTTTCAGAGACTAAGACCATTAAATTTTAATGTTTAATAATTATTATTGTTCTGACATGTACATAAGCTGTAAGAAACCCTTTCGAGTCTCCTTAAGTTGCTCTACCTGGTAACCGGTCACATTCGCATTTTTTTACCCATCAGATTGTAAGGTTTTTCAGGAAAACCAACATACAGAGAAACGTCAAGACAAATACAGGTTATGTCCTGGTGTACTATGTCCTGGTGTACTAAACAATAGACTACTGTATGTAGACACCTTATACATGTAGCTTATACCTTAAATACAAGGGGAATAGAATGTTAAATCCCTTGTGAACCTGTATACCAGGACTGCCAAATTGCCCCTATTGCTTTTATCAGGGGCTCACTTCCACTGGAAACCTTCAAACGTGCCTCCATAAACTTTTTTGATTACTGCTAGTTATTATTATTTATTGTCCCAGTTTAAATTATTTTCCTTATTGACTGCACATTTAACTTTTATCACATGGTCTTACTCTAGCTGTCTTGAACCGGCATAACACAGCAGTGTGATCAGATAAATACAGTAACTAGCAATGACGTCAGCAAAGATGCCAATCATGGATTGGCACATCATGATTAAATCTAAAGTGACTGTCCGAGGATATGGGCAGGATACTTTTATTACAAGTTGGATAAGATTCACAGCATCCAAAAGGTCTCTAAAAAAAATTTAAGAGTCGATCACATTATTCTGTCCCTACCTGATGTGCATATGCACAGTTTAAGTTCTTGATAATAACTGACATGCTTGTGTGTGACTCTTTCAGGTCATCATTACAACTTGACAGTTTGTCCTGGCAATCCCGAGGTAATCCCTGTGACAGCAACAAAATAATGTATATTGTGACAGCTTTTGCCTCTCATTTCGAAAATTAAAAGTTGTTTTTCATTTCCGGGATTCTTCTAAAAGGTTAATAGTGATTTCAAATCGAGGTTTCCGCCAGTTTAACTGGCCTTCTTATAAAAGTCAATATGGCGGACTGATGGTTTTTGCTTTGTAACCGCACTTTGAGACATATCATGACAATTACATGAGATGTCAAATAGGTAAGTCTTCCCAAGCCTAATGGATCACAACTACTGGAGCTTATATAACCCAGTTTCTGTAGCATGAAGTGTCTGAGAGTATTACTACTACTCCCTGGATGGGATGCTTGTCCATCACAAGGTTACCCCCTAGCATTATGTTGTCGGTACCTATTTAATACACCTGGGTGGAGAGAGAAAAATGTGGAGCAAATTTTTGTTGTCTAAGGAAACAATTGAATGCAACGGCAGAGACCAGGCTTGAACCACCAACCCTTCAGGTTGAAAGTCTGATGCGCTAACCACTAGACCACCGCACATCCAGGAAATGTCAAATGTCATGGTAAAATGCGCGGGAAAATACAATTAAAGAAAATCAGAAAAATACACTTCCCGACATGTCAACTGTTTTGGGAACAAAATATTTACCAGAAGTTTTGCTTTTTACACTGATGAAGAGCCATGTATATACGAAAACTGTTACAAGCGTACATGTATGTTATTTCATATAATGACATTTGTTAAAACCTGATATCTTTTTAGTCAAATTGGTTTGTTTATGTTAAAACCATTGCAGAACAGTAAAACCTTTCTTGTTGTGGCAACATAAAACAAATCTATTGATGCACTAACAATCATCACCTATATTAAAATTATTTCAGTATTTGCTTACCAAATTCATTAAGTTTGAAAAGATATTCAAAGCTTCCTCCAAATCTTCACTGGCTTTGTCAGCATTCTGAAAGGAAATTCAACACTTGTTAATATCAGAGATATCAGTCAATAAAGAGATCTTGAACTGGTACTCAGTCCCATACTGCATGCACTTATTTTAATAAAATTTAATACAAATTAACCTACGAAGGTAAATTATAACTGCATGGTAGGTGCTAAAACAGAGAGAGGGAGGGAGAACTCAGCCGACAGCTCTACTCGCGGCCACTTGACAAAATCCTGTTTGAGCTCTCCACTTACGGAAGTCATTCCCATAAGTGGCCAGCTCCTGTTGCGGACACTATTTCTGCTTTCCAAGCATGTCCGCTGCCAGGAGCTTGGAATGTATGATTTTGCAAAAGTAACAGGGATGCTTATGGAAAATTCTGAAAAAAAGGAAAAGACAAGCACTGGCGCTGTCACTTTTCTATGCAAGTCCCCTCCAGGGGTTCAGGGCTTATGTAAAGCAAGTGGAAAACATGCTTTGTTACAGTGAACTTTGATGTCCAATGGTCTACTTTGTAGGTTGTTAAGGTAGCACTTGGGGCACAGGCTACCCAATATCATAATAATAATTGGCATGAGGCAACCTAGAGGTCCCTAGAGAATAATACACATAGTAACTTCCTTCTTTGGTGTACGGCAGTTAAATTATTTTTTATTATTAATTACTGAACCTTTGACTGACCTTTTTATAAGGATTCTGTTCACCTAAAGGGCAATCCATGTAGTATTTAACAACACCTATAAATTTATAATAAAAAATTATTAAATGGAATATTTTAATACAGTGAACTCGATAAGCTGAACACCCACAGAACCAGCTCCAGGCCAGCTATCCACCTAAGAGAAGTGTCCGCTAGCTTCTGGAGAGTTATGTAACCTGACTCTAGAAATCTGTGACATCAGAACTGAAACAGGATCTTTTAGTTGATAAATGAGTCAAGGAAAGTGTTTGAAGCGTTTTGTTCCATCCGCAAAGATATTTTGCCAATAAACAGTCTGAGTTCTCGAATAAAAAAGTCAGCCAGCAGTTGGTCAAATTTGTAGTTTTAGTGTCATCCTTAAGAGGTACATGTATGTTTAACCAGAATATTGCAATAAAAGTGCCCGCTGTCCACCTTAGAGCAGTCTTTGTCTATAAAAGAGAGTTTATAGTTACAGAGAAACAGAGACTGGGCCAAGCCAACCATGTCTGCCTTATAGACTGAAGTGTCTATCTTACAGGGGTGTCTGATTTGAGAAAGTATATAACATAAAATGGATTATAATGTAACTAAAAGTAAAGTGCACAATCTGATTGTTGATGCAATTATAAATTGACTGTTTGCCCATACAGTAGGTGCATGCTGACAAATGCTCAGTAATGCATGTTAGGGCTGGTACTCATGAATTCATATGCAAATACAATTCATGACTTGACATTTATACTGTCAGTACCTCAACTGAAAACAGATACTGATTCTCTGTTTACAATGTACAGTAGCTGTTAAAATGGTTTGGTCAGTACATATATATTGAGTTACGGAACCACTTGGGAGGTTTGTCAAGCACTCATTAAGAGTGCAGTTGCTCTTGGCTACACTTCTGCATCCATCACAATTTAAACAATTTAAACGACTTCTCAAAGAGGAACTATAAGGCACGGCATTCGTGGAAAGCAGCTTTTTATTATTTATTAAATTCTTCATATATAGATATTTTTTAATATTAGTTTATTGCTTTGTGTTAGTATTATAATGATTTTTAGCTGACGAATTTTTACCGTGTTTAAATAAAGATTATCTATCTATCTATCTATCTATCTACCCCCCCACCCCACCCCCCCCCCCACCCCCCCCCCCCCCCCCCCCCCCCCCCCGTGCTCACTGAGCATTGACCATTATTTTGTTAATTTGAGATTGTGTTCCTATAGTTTTGTGAGAATTTCTTCTTTAGGCTATCTGGAGGAATATTCTTACCAGTGTTTTGTAATGCAGGTTGATCCTTGATGTAATAATACACAGTTTCTTTTGGATTAACACAAAGATCAGACATCCCCTACACAGCGGCCAAACAAAAAAAAAACAATTGCAATGTACATAAAATTATGTACAGGTAACGTTTTATTTTAATTTCATGTTTCAATCTCGGCTGCTTTAGCTAGGGCATTATATAGTAAATATAACTTAATTAATGCACTGGACATGAACTGAAGTCCTATAGTCTCAGCCTTCCATGTGGTTCTTAAACAAGACATTTTGCTACACATCACTCTTCCCAAAAAATGTTCTTCATTATGATAGTAAAAACAAATCAATAGTAACTGTAAGTTGTAATTTTCCAAACATTCTTAGAAACAGCATTATAAAATCTCAGTCTTCCATACCACGGATCTCAAGGAATAAGCAAGATGGCAGGTGATTCTGCAGAATTAGTGACTTTTATCACCTGCAGCATAGACTATAGTATCACACCTAGATCGGTCACGGTGTACACTGTAGTGTTATACGTAATAGCTGTATTACATGTAGGCAATCAGGGGAATGCATGAAAAGCCCCACCCTGATGAGAAGCTTTAGTGTTTGTGCGAATGATTGTGATATGATATCTAGGATGACGTAATAATTATTAATTGGAATGGTCAATAAGCACGTGATTGATGTATAGATAGTTTTAGAATGCTGGAGAATAAAGCAGTTACAATGCGAATACGGTGTGGCTCACTGCGTTTCATAGAACACTAAATTTGGCGACGAGGCTGTCCGAACTCTATGCCGACTTCTGGTGAAGAGCAGCAGGTGACGGAGATGGCGACCACGTTACAATTGCCGGCAATTCCACCTTTCTCGGTTACAGACCAAACGACGCTCGGGCAGCGCTGGTCTAAATGGGTAAAAGGTCTGGAGTATTTTCTAGTTGCATCGAACATTACTGAAAAGAAACAGAAGCGCGCTGTCCTTTTACATTTGGCAGGCGCTGAAGTTCAAACGGTGTTCGAAACTCTCAGTAATACAGGAGAAGATTACGATACGACACTGGCCAAGCTGACGGAATATTTCGAGCCAAAGAAAAACATTCCGTTTGAGCGACATGCTTTTCGTCAGGCAGCACAAGGGTCGACTGAAAGTATCGACGCATACGTTACTCGTCTACGGGGTCTTGCAAAATCCTGTGATTACGACAAAGTTGATGAAATGATTCGAGACCAAGTAGTTGATAAATGCGCCTCGAACAGTATTCGTCGTCGACTGCTACGGGAAACTGATCTTACGCTGGATGGAATTCTACGAATTGCTCGATCGATTAAAGCGTCTTATCTGCATGCGACAACAATGGAAGCAGCTTCGGGAAATTCAGAGCAGCAGGTCAACCAGATTTTGACTGGTTTTCAGCAGACACGACAAAATAGAGGAAATTCTGGGTCGCGTCAACAAAGAAATGCGAAGAATGCAAGATTCAAGAACCAAGACACAAAGCAGTTTGTGTGTTTTTGTTGCGGTCGTGCAGGCCACAAAGCGAAAGATCCTTCATGTCCTGCGAATGGAAAAACTTGCAGTAACTGTGGGAAGCAAGGGCATTTTGGTGGAGTGTGCAAAGGAGCGAAACAAGCGACTAAAGACCCGAAGTCTCGCCCTGTTACGCAACAACGAAATGGAATTCGGTATGTGGCAACCGAACATGACACCTCGGATGATGAGTATTTGTTTGCTATTGGGAGCAACAAAATGGAGGACAAAACTGTTCCGATAACTGTGGAAGATACGTTAATTCCTGTTATTATCGACTCCGGGGCTAGCGTAAATGTGCTGGACGGTTCTACATTCAATAAACTGTCAGGGAAAGGAATTGCACTCAGAACATCTAATGTCAAGATTTACCCATATGGATCGGAAACGCCGCTTCCTGTCAAAGGAACATTCCACACAAATGTGTCAACGCCTGAATTTCATACACAGGCCGACTTTGTGGTAGTTGAAAATTTACACGCGGGGTCTCTTCTGGGAAAGAAAACGGCTATACAGCTTGGTCTGCTCAGAGTTGGACCGGACTACCCGCATGCCATTAACCAGATTACAGTGGGGTCTGTTCAAGCAATTGTTGACAAACACGATGCAGTGTTTAATGGTGTCGGCAAACTTAAAGATTATCAGTTAAAGATACACATTGACCCAGCAGTCACGCCAGTTGCCCAACCGCAGCGTCGCGTGCCGTTTCATGTTTGCAAAGATGTGGAGAAAAAGCTTGAGGAGCTGCAAGGTCTCGATATTATTGAGGATGTCGAGGGCCCAACGCCTTGGGTTTCGCCTTTAGTGGCAGTCCCAAAATCCAATGGTGACGTGCGAGTTTGCGTTGACATGCGAAGGGCGAATGAAGCTGTGATAAGAGAGAGACATCCGATACCAACACTTGAGGAAACATTGGAAGCACTCAATGGAGCTGCTGTGTTTTCAAAACTCGATTTGCGCTGGGGCTACCACCAGGTTGAGCTACACCCAGCATCTAGAATTCTTACTACGTTCTCAACACACAAAGGACTTAAGCGTTACAAACGCTTGATATTTGGCTTGTCATCTGCACCGGAAATGTACCAATATGTGATTCAGCAAACCTTACAAGGAATCCCCGGAGCACGGAACATTTCCGATGACATCATTGTGTTTGGATCTGACCAGGAGAGTCATGACAAGAGTTAAGAACTGACACTCTCACGCCTTGAGAGCAAGGGACTTACACTTAACCGAGAAAAGTGTATTTTCAGTGTACCAGAATTAGTTTTCTTTGGATTCAAAGTTTCTGCTGATGGAATAGCGCCAGATGACAAAAAGGTTGATGCAGTGAAAAATGCAAGAGCACCACAGAATGCAGCAGAAGTGCGGAGTTTTCTCAGGCTGGTGAACTACTGTGCACGCTTTATCCCGAATTTCGCGACGCTTGCGGAGCCATTACGGAAGCTTACAAGGAGTGACACAGAGTGGGTTTGGGGTAAAACCCAACAGGATGCATTTGATCGCCTTCGAGTCATTCTTACCAGTGACTGTGTTGTTGCACATTACGATCAATCAGCGGACACTGAACTGAAAGTGGATGCTAGTCCAGTGGGCTTGGGTGCCATTTTACAACAGCGGCGTGGGGGCAATGTTCGCCCTGTGGCATATGCTAGTCGTACGTTAACCGATGTTGAGAGGCGATACTCGCAGACCGAGAAAGAGCTCTGGCAGTTGTGTGGGCCTGCGAACGCTTCCATATTTGGGTCATTCCACAGTATTATGATACCTGGATATCAGATTTTTAAATGTGGCTAAATGAGTCTCAGTTACCCTACAAAATGTAGTAGAGAGTTTGAGGTTTTTTATGCATATGATGTTTTCCATTGACATGTCGGCATAGCTGCATAAATTATAATTTATTATAACATTTCATGAAATGGCCGTTGCGGAGACTACAAATGTATTGCTTGTTTAAAAAAGAACGAAAAGTTGAAACTCGTTGTAAGTCAAATTGACATAAACTAATGCTGGCCCTTTTTTTTAAACATTAGATTCAAATCTGTTTTCTCCTTAGAACTACTCAGTATTTGCCTTCCATCAGCAAAATGTAGTCTCCGCAACAGTTTTACACCTTGAAGTTTAGTTTGCGAGTGACAAAATTAAGATACTTTGACATAAGTTTGATAAGTTCTAATTTACACTTAGAGGTAAGTTGTACTCCATAAATGTGTCCTAAATTTTTTTATAAGGGCAAAAAGTAAGAAAGTTTTTCTGTTGCGGAGTCTACAATTCTGTTGCAGAGACTACAACTGCTGAGAGATAAATCTAAAAATATTCTATAATTTGAGGCAAAATGGTAAAAATAAATGTCATTTTTTGGAATCTTGTATTTTCTATGTATGAACAAGATCAACAGCAGAATCCACCATTTTTGTGGCTTTATTTAACCTCTGCATTCTCTTCCACTCTCTACTCGGCCAATATTAAGGGAACTGGCACTAGTAAACTTTTTAGCATAATTATTATACACTTAATCATATTTAAAGCAATTTCATTTTGCATGTGAAGTCATTAAGGTATGAAGCTTTGCTTACTAAAGAGAACTATATCTAGCAGTACAAAAGAAGCAGAAAGTTCAGAGAAAGTTATAAATAGGTACGCAATGGGTACATGTGTGGGTTACTTGAAAAGGGGGTAATTGGTTAAATGGGAGTTGTGTTGATGTAATACAGCTGGATTTTTCATTAAAAGCCTAACAAAAAGATAAGCTGGTTTGAAAGAAAGAAAATTTTGTTCATAGAAAGTAGAAGTTGTGCATACCAGAGGAAAGTGTAGGTTTTCATTTGAACAAAGTAAAACTTTGCTTGAACCAGATTTTCATGTAAACCCTATAAGCCCCAATAAGCCCCCAGAATCCCATTTCTCCTTGTAGTGTAATATCAGTGTTGCTCCACTTCAATATCTGCCCATTTTTTCTTTGCTGCTGCTGTTGTTGTTGCATTTTTAGTCAAAGTACTTGATGTAGTCTCCGCAACGTAGTCTCCGCAACAGTACCATCACTTATTAATTTATTATTTGTGATGTGAATATAAACAAAATAAATTAATGCTTTGGCATTTGTATAAACTAGATAAAATGCCCTTATGGTTACAGCGGACAAACATTTTATATTTATCCCAGATTCAGAGAACATTTCACTTCAGTGTGGGGGTTCAAAAATACAGAATTTTCTGTGTAGTCTCCGCAACAGCCATACAAGTTAATGTGGTGTCCCACTCATCTGATTCAGGGTGAAATACACTGCTATAGTACAAAGCTTAAATGGACATCTATCATACAAAAGTAGTATGGATTTGCTTTATAGTAAACATTGCTAGATATTTAAAAACAAAAGTCTCTGAATGTAGTTTCCGCAACAGACGGAATACTGTGGAATGACCCATTTACTTGTACGGCAAACCGTTTACCCTCTACACAGATCACAAGCCGCTGGAGATCATCTACAGTCCAAAGTCAAAGCCGCCGCCACGCATTGAAAGATGGGCACTTCGCCTGCAACCGTACCGGTTTACTATAGTGCACATGGCAGGAAAGACAAACCCAGCTGATGTACTCTCGAGATTGCCGCTGGACAATCAGCCATTCAGGGAAAGGAACATTGCTGAGGAGTACATAAACTATGTTGCAATGAATGCTGTTCCAAAAGCGCTCACACTTGAGCAGATTGCGACTGCAACTGAGACAGACCCGATACTACAACAAGTGAAATGCTGTTTGAGTGGATCTGTGTGGCCAGACACCAGAGCTCAAGCCCTACAAGCGGGTCCAGGATGAACTGTGTGTAAATAATGGGCTCATCTTAAAAGGTTCTCGCATTGTCATGCCGAGTGCTCTGTGGCAGGCAACCCTTTCCAATGCACATGAGGGGCACCAAGGGATTGTGCGGACGAAACAAATGGTACGAGAGAAAGTGTGGTGGCCAGGCATCGTGCAACAGGTGGAGACCATGGTCAAGGCTTGTTTACGCTGTCAGTCTGTTGCGGCCAAGTCTACAGTGGAGCCACTCCGACCAACAGTGATGCCTGAAAAACCATGGCAAGAGGTGCATATAGACCTCTGTGGACCCTTTCCGTCTGGGGAAAGTTTGCTGGTCTGCGAAGATGCATGTACGCGTTGGCCAGAAGTAGTGATTCTGCGTTCCACTACATCTGCGGTCATCATTGGACATCTTCGAAAGATATTTGCTGTACATGGATTGCCAGAAAAAGTAGTGACTGACAATGGAGCGAATCTGGTGTCAGAGGAATTTGAGAACTTCCTGGGGACACATGGCATCAAACATTGTAAAGTCACGCCCTATTGGCCGCAGGCCAATGCAGAAGTTGAGCGATTCAACAAGACAAGCGAGAAAGCGATCCGCACTGCACGTGCTGAAGGCAAGGACTGGCGCACAGACATGTTTACCTTCCTTCTTAACTACCGTGCGACACCTCATGCGTCTACAGGAGTGTCTCCAGCACGTCTGCATCTGGGAAGAGAACTCAGAACAAAAGTGCCCCAAGTCGAAACCCAGCTGTCTAATGTTCTGTCCGCTGCACTGCAGTCAGCTAAGATCAAAGATCAACAAGCCAAGCAGCGCACAAAGGTGTATGCGGACAAGCGAAACCGAGCAAGTCCCTCAGACATCAAAGCTGGTGACAAAGTACTGCTACAACAGGCGAGGCAGAACAAGCTATCTACACGATACGACCCTGAGCCATATACAGTGCTAAAGCGTAAGGGGCCTAGTGTGATTCTGCAACGAGGAGAAGGACGTGTGTTCATGCGCAATGTGTCGCATGTACACAAGTTGCACCAGAGCACTGCTGTTCAGGAGGAGGATGAGTACGAGACGGATGAGGGCCTTCCACAGGCAGTGGACCAGAATGTGGACCTTCCCCCCGCAGTGGACCAGGAGGCACGGAGACCTGTTCGTGTTAGGCATCCGCCAGCTTATCTGAATGATTTTCAATTATGAACAATCTAAGCTGAACATTTAATTCAAAAATCACTCAGAACTGAACATTGACAAGTCTGAAGGACATTCCATATGATTTATACTTCAAGTTTTGTTGGTTTCGTTTATTAGCCAGAAAATAGCTTTGCTGATTATAGCTGATTTTTAAATCCAATCAAGGGAGGGATTTAGTGTTTGTGCGAATGATTGTGATATGATATCTAGGATGACGTAATAATTATTAATTGGAATGGTCAATAAGCACGTGATTGATGTATAGATAGTTTTAGAATGCTGGAGAATAAAGCAGTTACAATGCGAATACGGTGTGGCTCACTGCGTTTCATAGAACACTAAAGAAGCTACATGTAGTTTTGAAATAAAAATTTATCACAGCTTACAACTGTTACAGCTAAATCAACTCCAACACCTGCCCAGACCAAGAGAAGACTGAATGTTCCAACTATTATAGCACTGAAAATAATAATAAAAAACAAAAGTTGCTGAAGTAGTAAATAATAAGTCAGGAACAGTATCATGCTGTGAAGAGGTGAGATAATAAAATAACTTACAGTATAAATCCACATCTGCTTCTTCTCATGATGGCATAGATCATTAGTATACAGGTAAAGGTATTCAAACACATTGTGCCAAATGTACTCCACCACCTAGACAGTGATGGAAAAATAAGTTTTACCTGCTAATAATTTTGTTTTTATACAACAAATCTTGTACATACATAATGACCAACTGGTCAGGGTGTAGTGGAAACCTTGCATTGATCATCAGGGTTTAAAAAACTGTAATGTACGGTGGCAACTAATCCATCTTAGCATTAAAGTACCTTTTGGTACAGTTGATGTATGCCTTGTCCTAAATACCCTCTCGCTCCGAGGATAAATTTTGGAGAGCACCTCTCATACATTTCTTTGTAAAAATCACAATTTTTCACTTTTTTCCTCAAGTTTGAAGCAGATCACTACCAAACTTCAAATTTTTGCTTTAAATACCAGTATGATTAGGAATCTATTTTTTGATCCTGTTTTTCAGTTCATTCAGTATTTTTCAGATATTTGAAATTGTATTGAAAAGGGGCTATTGTTGAGAACCTACTGAATTGAGACTGCCTGCGAACCTCCTCCTGGGAGGATATAAGCCTACAAGAAGTCTGCCATGTAAATGTAAACTAGTTCAAAATGAATCGTAGGTCATAATGATTTTAAACTAGACAAGACAATAGTTTAGTTTTGATTTATTTTGTTCCAGATTAATTAACAAAATCCTAAGACAAAGCTAAGAAAAATACAAATCAAATTAGTTTGAAATCATTTTAACCTGAGATCATTTTAAACTTCTACAACATAAACACAACACGTGTCTGTACTCACTCCCGGGGAGGAAATTGAAACTCAGAAGAGAAAGATCAGAAGAGAAAGAGCCTTCCCTAAATGGAAATAATATCAATGCGGCAACATTGTTGACAGATGGTTTTCCATTAAAAACACTAATTACAGTCAACTCTCTCTTAAAGGACACCTCTATAAGACGGACAACAGACACTTTGAAACCATCAACGGACACTTGAGAAGTGCTTTTTTTAGTGAAAAATACTTCAAAATGGAAATGTCAGTGCTGAATACGAACAAACGAGTCCACTTTTCTAATGTTATTTTTGTCCCAGTTTGTAGGTTTTGCTTGAGTAAACGACTTTAAACCGACTTAAAACACTGAGACGTGTATTCATTGTGCATAGGTACAGAATTATTGTCTCAGAATTACTGGTGTCACGTTACCTCGACTCTTTATAAGCCGGACACCTCTCTAAGACAGACAGTTGGGACCGGTCCCGACAGTGTCCGTCTTAGAGAGATCAGTTGACTGTAATCGTGATACAGTTCTACATGTAAAAGAAGTAAGTCTGGGATAGGGTAGGGATTTTCGGTGTCTAGTCTAGTATAGGGTTGCAAAATCAGTTTAACATGGTCTGGTATAGGGTTTCAGAATCCCAGCGGCACACCCCCACCCAAAAACATACAGAGTGCTCCCCCCACTCCGGGCCTGTACTTCACAAATTTCAAACACCTTTCAGTATTCTCACCTATAATATTCAATATTCTGAACATAATCCTCAATAGGTGGTAGATCAACTTTCTTAATTTTCACTACATTAGTGATAATGTCTCCAATATAATCCCTAAGTTTATGAATCAATGTTATTGCAGCACCAGGGACACCAGGGCAGCTCTGTACTTCAATAATGGCACTGTCCAGATCCACAAGGTCATTTTTGATGGAATTAACCTAACAACAAAATATTTTAAAGATTATATGACAGATTTATTTTAATTTGCTTGATCAAATCTACATGGTGTAAGTAAGTAAGTAAGTAAAGTCTTTATTTAAAGAGGGTTGCACTAAATACATGTAGTAAAGCTAATAAACTTGTGGCCCTCTATAAAACTACTCTAATTTACTGATTAGAAAATCAAAAGAATTTCAGACTTTTCTTCCCCGCATTTTAGCCGTCTAAAAACGTGAAATTTTACTTCCAGTTATGTACATTTATACCGCACAAGAAGGGAGCCTGGGAATAGTTGGGCTGTGATATCAATACAGGATTGCCAGTTTTATGGCTTCTCAGTTCCTGAGTATGTTTTGGTGTACCTTGAGGAAGATTCATGATGGTTCTAAGGTGTGTTGTCTATGGTTGCAACATGCACACCAAAACAAACTCAGGAACCGAGAAATTAAACTGCGAAATTGGCGATCCTATATTGATATCACAGCCTGACTATCCCAGGTCTCCCTTATTGCGCTACATGTATATTGTGCCCTACCAGAAGTGAAATACTACTTTTCACAGTTTTATACGGCTAAAATGCAGGGAAGTAAAATATTAGATAATGATGCAGAAACAAATTTTTCAATTTCCCTAGGAGGTTTGAATCAAAGGCTCCTAAGAGCCAACCCGTGAATAAGAAATGCTAACGCGTAACGCAATATTGCGGTAAGCTTATGCTTTCACACTGACACGGTTTGATCATTTTTTAAAATTATATGTAAGGATTTTTGACGAACGCAAAAAAAAAAACAGTTACTGTAACATCACTTTCATAATGTCCAGTCTGAAGAAGAAGGAAAAAAGAGAAAAGAAAAAAAAAGTCCTGAGCCTGACTTGAACTCAGGTCCCCAACTCCAAGTCCTGACACTAAACCACTCGACTACCGCAGGGCTCGAAATTTGCTCCTGTATCGGGTGCATTTGCAACTAAAGATTTTGCTTTTGTGTCTAAAATTTGTCTATTTGTCGCGATTTTGCAACTGTTTTATGGCCTAGCTAATAAAGGAATTATATTCAACAGTCTCGTGTCTTACTTGTAACTGGTAGTTGTAATTTTATCCGATAAATCCTGCGAAATTCTTGTTGAATGTTGCGTGACTTAATCCTCAATTTCATGCTCCATTAACGCGGTTCCAAGAAGTGTATCACGGGCGCACTTTTTCAGACTTTCACAGAAATTTATCATTTCTGGTTCCGGTAGTAGTAGTTAGTTATTTTTTTTGCGACTAAAATTTTCGAACTTGCGACTAAATTTTAGGAATTACTCGCAAATTGCGATTGAGAATTTTTTGTAATTTCGAGCCCTGCTGACCGAGCAACACATGCTTAGTAAAGACTAAATTTTGTTATTTCAAGGTATATACGGATCAAAACGCGTGTCTCAGTTGCAAAATCCTTTTAGATCGATTTTAATGTTGCAATGAAGACGGGTCCAAATGCGAAACATCTTTAAGCTTATTGTTGTTTAATATATTCGTTTACAACAAATTAGTTATTGTTATCGCTGGATTCACATTGTTCTTGGAGTGTTGTCCAATACACCCGAACTGAGTCGATTCATCTAGGTTTGTTGACGAATCGACAACTGGAAGTCGATTTGCGAAGGCTATGAACACTTGGGAGGGTAGCAAATGTTGACGATTCGACTCAATTCGCGCGATTCGTCTTGCGTAAAGTCGAATCGACTCACCGGAAGTCGATTTGCAAGAAGGCTATGAACACTTGGGAGGGTAGCAAATGTTGACGATTCGACTCGAATCACGTAATTGGTCTTGCGTAAAGCCGAATCGACTCACCAGAAGTCTATTTGCGAGAGACTTGGAAAAAAATACGGCAAGAAGGCTATGAACACTAGGGATGGTAGCAAATGTTGATGATTCGACTCGAATCGTGCGATTCTTCTTGCGTAAAGTCGAATCGACTCACCGGAAGTCGATTTGTGAGAGACTTAGAAAAGATATGGCAGAAAGGCTATGAACACTAGGGAGCGTAGCAAATGTTGACGATTCGACTCGATTCGAATCGCGCGATTCGTCTTGCGTAAAGCCAAATCGACTCACCGGAAGTCGATTTGCGAGAGACTTAGAAAAAATATGGCAAGAAGGCTATGAACACTAGGGATGGTAGCAAATGTTGACGATTCAACTCGATTCTACTCGAATCGCGCGATTCGTCTTGCGTAAAGTCGAATCAACTCACCGGAGGTCGATTTGCGAGAGACTTAGAAAAAAATACGGCAAGAAGGCTATGAACACTAGGGATGGTAGCAAATGTTGACGATTCAACTTGAATCGCGCGATTCATCTTGCGAAGAGTCAAATCGACTCACCGGAAGTCGATTTGCAAGAAGGCTATGAATACTTGGTCTTGCGTAAAGGCGAATCGACTCACCGGAAGTCGATTTGTGAGAGACTTAGAAAAAACTACGGCAAAAAGGCTATGAACACTAGGGAGGGTAGCAAATGTTGACGATTCGACTTGTACTTGTAAGCTTGCACTTACCGTATGTCACTATGTGATGTTGCAAGGCAATAAATGTAAATGTAAACGTAAAGTCAAATCGACTCAACGGAAGTCGATTTGCGAGAGACGTAAAAAATAAAATACAGCAAAAAGGCTATTTACACTGGGGATGGTAGCAAGTGTTATATATGGAATTCAATTGTTTCGAGTTGTATCGGTACATTTTGCTCCCGTAAAATCAACTGTACCGTACTCAAGGAAAGTCGTTTTCATAGAGCGCGGTGGCTCACTGGTTTTTAGCTCATTCCTAGAGCCTTCGTTTGAATTGGTTCGCGAAACATTCTCGTCAGAGACTGGAAGCTCTGGAGACAAGATTGATGGTACATGTATTCAAAATGGAAGTCCCGTGTTGCATTTGGTGCCTACTTGGCGCGTTATGTTGGTAGTGGATGGAGAGATGTATTTCAACCAAATGTAAGTGTGTTTTAATTTATTTTAGGTGTGCAATACAACTTGCAGCTTATTGCTTAATAAGTTTCATGTAACTTCGTACTCTACTAATGTATAGGGGAAGTCAAACAGTGCTCTGATTCAAGTCAAATGGACATGTCTACCCGAGTTACTGGAAGTTTAATTGGGAATTGAATTGTTAGAGAAAGAGAACATTTTTGTGAAGGCTGTATGAATGGAACACAAGCGAACGTTAAATTCTTGGCTTGCACATGACGTCATAAAATTAAAAATTTCAAACTTTACATCCTCCAAAGCTATAATCTTTTATGACGCCAGATGTTTTCGTAATTATGACTTTGAAGTTTTGACTGCCATGTTGGGGCTTAGATCTCATGGATATACACACAATGATTCCCCATTGTTATAGTCTTTGTTTGTGATCTATTATTTCCGTGTAGTCTATTGTTTAGTCTTTGTTTCACGGTCTGGTTAGTATATCCATGAGATCTTTGCCCATGTTGGTGTACCAAGTGGTACACCAAGATGGCCGCTCCATAAATCTCTGACGCTTCAAAATTTGGCCCAGGTGTGCAGTTTTAAAAACTATCTACAATTCCATAAACATTTTTATATCGAAATCTGTTTTCTTTTATGCTTCTGACTTTTGATATGACATGATATGACGTAAGTGCAAGCCAAGAATTAGTAAATTTAAGTGTTTCAATTACTTCTAATGTGTCCATTGGATCGCCTGTTATAATGATTTTGAATGGGAAAAAATGTGGAATTTGAAATTGACGCAACTTGTTGATTTCTCCCACCTCTCTCTTAAGGTGTCAAATTCCCGATCCCGTTATTATATGTAATGCAAAAGCCCCACCTACCGAGCACACGCTTGATGTATTTCCGTTCTCGTGCACACGCTTTAAGAACGAGGAAGGTTCATGTTGTGTTGTTGTCTTAAGCAACCACACTTCCGGTTGGTCGTCCACTAAATCGCAACCTGTTTCCGGTGAGAGTCGAATCATCAACTGCCTTAGACAAATCGACTCAGTTTGGGTGTATTGGACATGCTTGGAGGTGTTCTTGTTACGAAATGCATTTATAACAAAGCATTACGTCACTAAGTTTACAGCTAATGGAAGGAGGTGGAGCCACGGTAGTCTAGTGGTTAGCGCGTCGGACTTTCAACCTGAAGGTCGGTGGTTCGAAGCCTGGTCTCTGCCGTCGTGTTGTTTCCTTAGACAAGAAACTTTACTCCACACTGTCTCTCTCCACCCAGGTGTATAAATGGGTACCGGCGACAAAATGCTGGGGGTAACCCTGCGATGGACTAGCATCCCATCCAGGGGGAGTGGCAATATTCCTAGTCGCTTCATGCTACAGAAACCGGGTTAAGCTCCGGCCGTGTGGGCCATCGGCTCGTGTGCGACTTTACTTTTTACTTTAATGGAAGGTGTGAGTGAGTGAATTTAAGGAGGCTAGAAAGGGTTTTCAGCTGCGTGCGCGCGTGACGTGTACTCGTCATGTATTGACACATGCATCAGCTGATTTTCCTATCAAAAAGTAGCGCACACAGCTCACCGGAAATGAAAATACTGTGTAAAACCGGAAATAAATCATGCATAAAATATTCCACTTCATCTCAAAAGTTTGTTCGGTGACCTATCCTGATTTTCTGTATGCAAGCAGTATTTGGTATTTCCTATCTTAAACAAGAGTTTGAGAAAAAAAAAACTATCCAGCAGAATTTTTTTCTTATCTGACAACAACCTTTTTGGAAATAACTTGAATTCCACTAGATAGATTTTTGTTATAGCACCAAAAAGAAAAGAAAAGAAGTTGTGCATTCCAAATTGAGAAAAAAAAAACGAATAGGTCACCGAATTATTTTTAAAGATAATTAATGAAAACTGGGTTTTAGAGGCTCTTTTCGGAGAGCTGTACTGTTGCCTTGGTAATGGATATGACATCATAAGCACCCTTAACGTATTGCCTGATAATAGCGTCGTATAGATATCCATCATTTAGACAGACTATTGAAAGCAAGAAACCCTTACGAGCCTCCTTAAGCCACCATTACCGATAACCCGTTCACTACGCATGCGCATATTCATGGTTAAAAATCAGGATTCCATTGTTGACTAAACGTTTTGTCTTGAAGTCTAATCAACAATGAAAATGACACTATTTTACTTACTGTATCGTAAAGTATAATCATACAAGTTTTTGTTTTTTACAGATACTGTCATTTCTTTGCATAACTGTTGGTATGACATAAGAGAGATTCTACTACATAATTATACATCTACAATAGAATACCTTGGAATGGATATCTATCAGAGTGTTGTTAACATTTTTAACAGCTTTTAACACTCCTTTTACACCCTGGTCTGCTGTATCATTAAACACAAAGGCTGCGATAATAAATCCGCTGAAAGAAACATTAGACAGAATAATCACATCAATGGTCACTAATAATTATCAATTATTGGAAGAGGTCAAGCAATATACATGTATGGTGATTTGTCAGTGGTAAGCAGATCAATTATTTGCCTCAGCCAATCTGCTCGCCACTGATCACTTTCCTGTTATCAGTGCTATTAATGCAGGACTGTCATTCAAGCTATGAGGTACTGTGGCCGGCTACACAAGGCAAGAAGGTGGTCATAAACACATCACAGTCTCAAATTGTTGACGGATGTTGTTTCAAAGCTTAAGTTCCAGGTCATCTTCACTACAGTTTCCCGGCTATCATATCTGGTTGTTGGCTACTACAGTATTAAATGACAGCCCTATACATGTATGCATTTTGTTATTATGTACAGTGTACATATATATGGATGAACTGTAACTTATATCCTGAGAAATATATCAATAATAATATACTGGCACAATCATGGAAATGTGAAGTTTGGTGCCCAGAGGGATCTCCCTGTAAATCCAAAATCCTTGTTTTCCTTTAAAATGTGGGACATACCACAGGCAGGAAAACTGTACCGTCTATAGATGCTTTCTTTAATACAAAATTACCACCAACCTGCACAAAACTGATACTAAAAGAACAACACATCTCAGGCTACAACACATTTTGGCCGTGGCTTGTGCTGTTTGTCACAGGAACACCAGCTAGCTATAAAATGCACACAGAAAATGAGAAATACCAAGATGCCAAACAGACATGGAACCACAGCATACAGGAATAGGACCTGTAAATAAAATTACATAGAAATATTACTGGGAATTATTATTATGATTGTTATTATTAATTTTATTATATTAACATTGTAAAAAGAACATTTTAAAAGTGGATTGAAGTGTACTAGTCAGTACTACTGCCTAGCTCTTTCCTTTGGTACCTAGGTATACCAAACAAGGGCAGGTACTATTAATCCTGGCCTTCCTTTGAAATGGCTTGAAAATCAGCCTGCTTCAACCATGCACCATTGGTTTCACTAACCGGTTTGAAAAAAGTATATCATGTATGTGATCAAAATTTTGTTGACCGCAAATCAATAGCCTGCGAATACAGGCAGCCGAGAGCGTCTGCAATTTACTTTGAGAAATTCCATACTGATGACGTAAATCTGTCCCGAATCAATACTGGAGCGCTGATTGGTCAACTTGATAATTTTACATAATTATGCTTTAAATTATGTGCATGAACCACATAATTGTTTACTGAACAATGGACTGGCATCCCATCCAGTCATGGACAAGATGGCTCAAGCCAAATTGTGGAGTAGTAGTGCACCTCTTCGGAACCTCTAATTTCATTGATGTGAACACTATCTGCACAGTCTGCAGAATTATGCAAATTAAACATGATCCATGTCATTGTTCTTTTTTAAGACTCACATGACTGAACGTTGTTGGGGTCTGTATTTCACTTTAAAACTTGATAAAAACTCAGCAAATTGCTAATTATGAAGGGGGAATAAAGTGCCCCAATTAGTTTTCCCAATATTCTTAATGACGACGAAAGAATGCCCAAAGCTTACACAACTACCAAGCTACAAATTATTACATTATAATTAACCGGCCGGCCTACAACTTTATCATGTTTTATTTATGTTCATAGCCCTAAACATTTCTACAATCAGTGAAACAAAGGATATAAATAAGCAAAGTATATATATAAGCATATATATATATATATATATATATATATTATACAGCTTAATAAACAAACACAGCAGATACAATTTGGAATACGAAAAAAAATAACCTCTTCATTTTTTGTACAGAGTAAAATATTTCATACCTGTTGGTAGTCAGGAAGCGTAGGAACGAAAACCGAGGAAACGTTGTGGAAATCAAAATTAAGGTGTGCAAACGAATGAAAAAAATCTGCGATCTGCGGAGGATAAGAAAACTCTTCAACACTGCTGCAATTCTTCGCCATTACAAAGTTGTTTCCAGTCTCTCTCCGACACGCTCAAACGTAGACAGGGTCAAGGGTCCAATAACATCCAAAAACCCAGGGGTGATTTGGCGGGGAAGGAGTTGGGGGGGGGGGGGGGGGGGGGGGGGGGGGGGGGGGGGGGGGGGGGGGGGGGGGGGGGGGGGGGGGGGGGGGGGGGGGGGGGGGGGGGGGGGGGGGGGGGGGGGGGGGGGGGGGGGGGGGGGGGGGGGGGGGGGGGGGGGGGGGGGGGGGGGGGGGGGGGGGGGGGGGGGGGGGGGGGGGGGGGGGGGGGGGGGGGGGGGGGGGGGGGGGGGGGGGGGGGGGGGGGGGGGGGGGGGGGGGGGGGGGGGGGGGGGGGGGGGGGGGGGGGGGGGGTGGGGGGGGGGGGAGGGGGGGTGAGGAGGGGAATGTAGGTACTTTGACGGGGAGGTGTACATGCACAGAAGAATTTTTGGGGTGTTTGGAAATTCTCGATTTTGGTTTACACTTTCGGGTATATTTTGAGAGTTGAGAGTTGACTGTTCAGGATCGCTTAAGAGATTCCTTGGAATTTTGTTTTGGCTTATTTGGCCCAGGAGGATTTTTTTTGGAGGGGGGGGGGAGGGAGAGGTTGAATTTTGACTGCATCCAAGTACTCCCTTCCCTGGGTATGTAGAGCAAGACAGCTAGCAGGTTTCGGTTTGTCTTAGAATTCGCAGTCTTGTTGGGCGTAGACCATGTTTTGCTTTCCGAGATGCGATTTTGAGTTTGTTGGTTTATTCAGGAGCTATAATACTGAAAGTTCTTTACGCTTCAGCTTTGCATTTCAAAGTGTTATCGGTTTTCATCTAGGTTATCCACCTAAATAGTCGGGGGTGCTGAAGGGCGAAAGGAAAGGTTGACCTCCCCCTTAACATGTTGGTTTGCAGCTTGGAAAGCAGAATATGAAGGGAGGGAGAAAAGGAAAGTGCTAGAACACGAAGCACTAGAACATTAGCGTTAGGAGAGTGTCCCAGGTGATAACATCTGTGTAAACAGCCCATGGAGTTTTTAATATCCATGAAGGAATTAGCGTATGCCAGGTTTTAGTTAGCGTGTTTCTCAGACGGCTGTCCCCGTAAGATGTCATTTGTTTGAGGGCTTGTTCTTGACGTCATCTGATCATTGAATATTTCCACCAATCAGAATTAGTTTTTTCAAGAATGTGACTAAACGTACTCTGATTGGTAGAAATATTTAACGGTCAAATGACGTCAAGAACAAGTCCTCAAACAAGGAACATCAGATGACATCAAGAACAAGCCCTCGAACAAGGGACATCAGATGACGTCATCTGACCATTGAATATTTCCACCAATCACAATTAGGAATTTCACGGAATGTGACTTAACGTACTCTGATTGGTGGAAATATTCAACGGACAGATGACGTCAAGAACAAGTCCTCAAACAAAGTACATCAGACGCGGAGAGAAGGGAGTGAGTGCGAGCGATTTCGGACTGTTCAGGCGTTTGGATAGTGAGGAGCGACGCGAAGAATATAATTGCGCCCACCCCTCAATTAGCACTCATCGCAATCCATGATTACTGCTTCGCGCGCCGCCTATCCTGCACTGCCCACTATCTGAACGCCTGGAACAGGCTAGATTTCAGTTAGAGTAACGCTTTGCCAAACCCCAGGGATTGGGACAGAGAACAGTATGTACAACATGAATATACAACAGGCAAAATAAAACACGATCACAAGATTTATTTTCTGGTGATTATTTCTTCTCTTATTAAATTCATCTTCTTTACAGTCATTAATTAAACCACGCGATTTATTAGTCCAGTTCTTGACCCTCTATTGTGGTATTTTCTTGGCTATGCAAAACAAGAACGTTTCGCATTGTCACGTTTAAAAGGAGAAAACCTCTCTATGAGCGCTACAAAAACCACGTGCTATTGACGTAGCACACTGACAGGCAGATTGAACAGCCTATCAGTAACTACGTCCCCAGGCTTCTCTCTGCCTGGGAACAAGGTTGAAGCACTAAAACAAACGTCATCAGCTCGAGTAACCTTGGGGGCGTCAAGAATCTGAACTAGGAAAAAATCATTTCAAGCCTAATATGAGCAAATCATTCAACGCACTGCATTAACATTCCATTAACAGCAAAAGCCATCTACAATACAAGTGACCGAGTGCGATCAAACTGTTAAGCTGCAAACCGATGGTGAAATAAATACTTAATGAATGAAAATGTCATTACAGTTCGTTGGACCTAGTCAATGAAGTAAATGAAGACGGTGTCAGTAGAACGTCAAACGTCTTTCACAGAAAGAACACGACGTCGATCGAGGAAAAATATGTAAAGTTTCAGACTTAGAAGGATATTAACCCAAGTGTAGGTTAATACGGGTTATGGCGTTTGCTAATACCGACATATCTCCCTGTTAATCGTTTTTATTTGTCAAGAGTAATTATGTTTGCTTCGGTTTTGCTATACAATTGGTTAAAAATATCGCGTTACCCAATCTGAGCAAACGTGGTATTCCGGCTTCAACCAATCAGAGGCAAAATAATTTCCCGCGCTTTGCGTCGGTAGCAATTTGTGTTTTGAATTCTGATTTTCTATCAATGCGTTATTTGTGTTTGTTGTGATTGGTCAGAGGTGATTGTTTTGGTTTTACAACAGTACTATCCCCTAATAACTACTGAAACGCCGTAAGGCGAACTAAAATCGATCAAAGCAACATCTACGAAACACCCAGTGTAGTGATAAAAATTCTAAATAACCTAACTGCATCGTCGTTTGTATTACTGTCAACTTTGTATAAAACTATTTACAGCTATGTTAAAACGCGATTAGGAATAAACTATTTAAAGCGATCTTTAGAGAATCTTAACGAACGGATATAAAAATAAGGCCTTTACAGCTTGTAAGACGGTACAAAAATACTGCTATGTCTTTTAACTCGGTTATATAAAATACAAAGTCACTGATCAACTTTTTAAATGATCTAACATTAATTGAACATGGCAAGCTATAACATGCGCAAGTTTCGCTTTTCTTACAAGCGCAAAAAAAGTATTTACAATAGCACAACTATCATAAAACTAGATTTAAAGTAAAAAACTATAGGACGCAGAAGCGCCACAATTTGCTGAAAACTTACATTAATTCCTTGTCTATCTACACCGAGTTATCTTACAGATGTACACCGTCGCAAACGTCTTATTGGGAATATGTAAACTACTGCTCCCTTGCTAAGACTATACTTTCTCGACTAATGCCAGAAAATCTCGACAAGAGCAAACTGTCCGAGATTAAACAGGAAATGAAACACGGGAGGGACGACGTCCGTGTCTGTTTGAAGCTATTTTAACATCCCAAATGTATTAAAAAAAACCGAACCAACCCAATTCGATAAAAATTCGCATTAAATTAACACTAAATTCAAACAGAAGCTATTATTCTCTGATGCTAGACAAAAGAAGAATACGAAGAAATGTGCGGTTCACTGGCTTCGTAATTGTCATTGTTATGAGCGCTCCTGTCCATATACATAACTCGTGGATTCCTGCCGTCTGAATGATCACTAAGAGCATCTCTGTTTGAGCCATAAGACGGTACCGGAGATATCCTGTCCCCATACACGGGGTCTACAGTGTGATAGGACGGCGCTGGAGATATTGGCGTACCCGGAGAAGGCGGGCCTCGAGGTCTTAAGGAGGGAGACGGAGGAGCTCGGTGGCCTAAACGTTGCTCAGCCGGTACTTGCAGCGTTGGCAGTTTGGGACGTCTTCTGCGTCCGGGCTCTTCATCGTAATGAATTCTCGTAGGACCGCTGGGATCTACAAGAGTTCTAGTGTCGCGTTGGTCGTTACTACTCGACGACGCTCTATCCGAATATTTCGAGCTTCCATCGGAATCCCGAGGATTTTCGTCAAACTCGAGCGCTCTCCGGAAACTACTGCTTCTCGGTTCCCTCCTGCTTCTGCGCTGAAGGTCCGTATTCGGCGAATAAGATAAATTTCCGAAATTCGGGCGCGTCGGAGATTGCGGTGGCGAACTGCTATCATCGTGCGAATCGATCTGATCCCGTGACCTCCGTATAGGACCTGCGGGCTTGGAGGCTCTTGACCGTGAATAAGGCTCTTCACGATCGCGATGGACTGGTCGTTTCTGCCTCTCCTCATAATCATGCGACATGAATGATGTCACAGACTCAGGAGGAAGTTGAGCTCGTTGAATCCGATCTAAATGATCAGCGGATTTTGCCATGTATCTGCGGCCATCGTAAGCCGGAGGTCCGTCTCGCTGTTCCCTCGGTAGCGACGTCACTGAGAATGACTTGAGTGCCCTAGTAAGCGGAGCCTCGTCGGGAATGTCGGATTCTTCCGTCGTGTGCTCAATAAGGTTTCGATTTCTAGTCGGTCTCTGTGTTGATCGGGGTCGACCGAGCGAGTCTCTCCACGGTGATTGGTTAGGATTGTTGGCGTAATGGTTCATGAACGTAAGATCAGCCTTGCGTTTGTATGTAACTTCTGACACGCCGCTGTCACTGTCATCTGATAGCTCCTCTTTAGAACCCACGCTACTGACTTCCTCATCCGCCGGCGCGGAGTCCCGATAAGTACTGGGGAGAGAAATGAATGGAAAATTTGTCAACAAAAAAGTAGAGGGCTGAAAAAAGACGTAAAGTTTACAATATAAAAAATATCTAAAGGTTCAATTTGTATCAAATGAATTGAATCTCTGGAATGTCTCCTATGGTTTAAAATGAGATAAAAAAATGCCCAATATTTTGTAGACTGCTAGCTGCCCCTTTTCAGTCAATTGAGCGGGCGAGCTGATTACAAAAACAAGCTCAGTGAGACTGGAGCGAGCGAATGAGCTGAGGGGAAACTGGGGGAGAGGCCTTCCAACCTCGTCCCCAGGGTCTCTCTTCTTCCCGTCGGCGGGAAGAGGAGGACCTTGGGAACGAGGTTGGAGGCCTTCCTGCCTCTTCCCCAGAGGCCCCTCGGTTCGCATTACTTTTCGCTCGCCGCTCGGATCGCCGATCGCGTATTTGCTTTCCCGCTCGACTATCCAGAGAGGGACTGCAAGCAGTCTAAATATTTTGAGAGTGAAGAACGGGTTCGGGCTCGGGTTCTGGCTCGGGTTCTGGCTCGGGTTCTAGCTCGGGTGCGGGATCGGGTTCGGGATCGGGTTCGGGATCGGGTTCGGGATCGGGTTCGGGATAGGGGTCAGGGCGAAAGTTCCGAGGCGAAGTCTTGACCGCACACTAATTACAGTGGAACCACCATTAAGGGGACAGCAGGAGAAGTGCCCCCTTAATAGGGGTGTCCCTTTAATGTGATAATGTACAAAGATCATATGATCGTTTCGCCGGCCGGTACAAGGAGAAGTGTTCCCTTAATAGAGGTGTACCAAAGAGGTTACACTGTACTGTAGTATCCAGGAGAATGTCTCATTAAGTTAAATTGGAAGTAAAATTCATCTGTAATAACACGTACATTTGAACGCCTGGAATAGTTCCACTCCTAATTGTTCCGTTCCTTGAGGACCTCATCATTTCAAGAGTGCTCTGAGTCGTGGACACTCCAGTAGATGAAAGAGGTTCCGCTTCAACTAGAAAATGAATAAAACATGATAAACACATTGACAATGTGCACATATGGTAAACGTAATGTTTGCACAAGGAAAGCATAATGTATGCATTTTAGTTTTAAAATGAATTTTAGGTCAAAATTATTTCAAACTAATTTAATTCCTTTTTTTGTTCCAGATTTATTACCATAATCCTACGACAAAGACAAGTAAATTTGAAATCATTTTAACCTAAAATCATTTTAAACTACAACATAAGCATATGGTAAACATAATGTCTGCATAAAGGCTGGTTTTCACTAGCGCATAAGCATAAGCACAAGCCAACATACGCAGACTCAGTAACGTGTTGATCATTAGTGCCTATTGTTCTGTTTTGTTCAAACAATTGGAACTAATGATCAACATGTTACTGAGTCTGCGTATGTTGGCTTGTGCTTATGCTTATGCGCTAGTGAAAACCAGCCTTAAGGTTTACATAATGTATGCATGAGATAAACAATGTGTGCATATGGTAAACATAATGTTGCATAAGGTAAACATAATGTAGGCATATGGTAAACATAATGCATGCATAAAATAAACAATGTATGCATATAATAAACATAATGTATGCATAAGATAAACAATGTATGCATAATGTACGCATAAGGTAAACATAATGTATGCATGTGGTAAACAGTAAACGTCAAGCGTCAAGCGCGGGAAAACGCGTGCGAGTAAGTCACGATTAGTTTTGATTAACCTCTGATTGGTTAAGAAGTAGCGCGAGATATTTTAGCCAATCACAAAGCGTAGCAATTCAAAACGAATTGAAAACTTCTCTATGTATTAATCACTTACATTTTCTGCGACGGTAACAGATAAAAATGAAGCCCACGATCAAAATAATGAGACAAAGTGCAAACAGAACCATCAGCAAAATAAACCACCATCGTTTGTAGAATACGTTCTCCAATGCCTCGGGATCATCAAGGTCACCTACAAGAACCGATACGAAAACGATTAACCCTTTCACTCGCAGAGTCAATTATAGAGACATGTAGTGCAGTTCTAACTTTTGAGTCTGTCGACGAAATCCTATGGTGTGATCATTCAAATGAAACCTCTTCAGCAGTACTTTTGCATGGTACCATTTGTTCTGACTTTTGAGTCTGTAGACGAAATCCTATGGTGTGACCATTGAAATGAAACCTCTTCGGCAGTACTTTTGCACGGTACCATTTGTTTTTCAATATTTTACAAAATGAAATTTGAGATTTTTCTTGAATTTTGATTTCTTAACTCTTGGAAGTTAAAGGGTTAATTAACGGGTTTTCATACAAAATGTCTGAGCTTTATTTTGCATAAAGTAGTAACTTTTCCTAACTGTTTGGTCTCTAGTTGGAAAAAAGTTGGCGAAATTGGTATGAAAGAAGTATATCATGTTTGTACTAAACTGTCGTGTCTGCAGCGCGCGTTGCCGATATTTAACTGATATGTGCTAAGCTGTCGGCAACACATAACACACAACATATAACATATGTGTATGTCAGTAAAATGTATGTACTGCTCAGTGGCTTCCATTTCAATCGTCTTACTTTTAGGCCCGTTAACACAGGCGATTTTTTTGTGCAATTTTTGTCGCACTTGTCGATGCAATTTTTGTCGCGCGCAAGTTGCATCTTCAAATCGCATGTGTAAACGGGCGGCGATTTCAGTGCGATTTGGGCGCGATTTGTCGCGCGATGTCGCAAAGGTTTCGAACATGTTCGGAACCTGATGCAACTTGGCGGCGATTTTTGAGAAATTACAGTAAATCAAAGCAAATGTCGCACCCGAATCGCACAGGAAATCGCCGCTAGTTTACACTTGCGACAAAATTTGCATTGGAGAGCGCGACAAAAATCGCTTCAAAAATCGCATGTGTAAACGGTCCTTTAAGGTGTTTCGATACAGTTTTCTGGAGACCATGCCTACATTTTTCAATCGGCGTTTAAGCGGTCTTCTCCCAGTCAGATCAAAGTGAAATTTTCACCACTAACTCATTTTGAATTGAAGTTTGGCAAGATATATTTTTTTGGTAAAATCGATATTACCATGACGACAATAAACAAGAAAGTTCGAAATCAGTAAAAGTGAAATTTTGCGCGTTTGAGATTTCGCATTGAAAATCCTACATAGACAACTTAAAATATGGTATACGGCATATATATTTTGCAAGAATAAAAAAATTCTGTATGTTTGATTTCAAATAAATCGCAATAACATTTCAAACCTTACTATTTGTGTACTGGTAATAAATTGATCGAGACATTAATACTGGTTTTGTGAAATTACTTAAAGATAGTGTCAAAACGTAGCTTGATGTTATGTTTGTCATGTGCAATTTTTGGGTATTTTTCGATTTTAATCGCTTTTGCAAAAATCTTAAGAACCGCTCCATGGATTTTTTAACACGTTCACTGCGCATGCTTATCGATGTGCAAAATATTATCTGAAAGTTTTATTGACATTAGGGACTTTAAGCACCGGGAACCGGAACGGCAACGGCGACGTCGAAACCGAGAAAAGACTGGGCAGAGAACGCGGTCTTGGCGCGAAGTTACAAATATTTAAGCAAATCAGCTACAGAACCGCAACGTTTGCCAAATGTGCAGCTCGTTAGAGGCGGCTCTTTTCCGAAATGTGCTCGCTAAATGAGGTTAGGGAAATGCTTCTCATAAGCCGTGTCAAAAAAAAATCAACGACGGGCAGTATATGCTCTTGTACGATTTGAACACGTCCAATAAACTTGACCTGCCGTACGATTCTTACGACTGTTTTGACTTCGATGTTCTTGTGGACGATTCGTACGGGAGTCCAATTCGTCAATTTTCGATGTTATTCTTCACTTTTGTTGATCCACAATATTAAATGCTCGTTTAGTTTTACGAAGCGCTTCTGGTAAGCGATGTTGATTTGGCTCAGACTAATTTTCGAGCGAGCGACTCATTTCGTGACACTTAAGAAATTTTTCGCGTCAAAGAATACTCCCGTACGGCCAACTTCGATTTGCTATTCGTACGGGAGTCCGAAAACTTTCGACAATTTTCGATGTTATTCTTCACTTTTGTTGATCCACAATGAAGATCACCTTTTGCCGAACGTGAGTGATTCTTTTCAATTCTTTTTATTATTATATGTTTCATTATCAATAATTTGAGTGTCTGGGACATCTAACAAGTTAAGTGTCAAAAAATTAATTCAAATTGTTATAATATATAGGGACATACATACCAGTTCTTCTCTGTTAACAAAACAACTTGTGAGCAAGGAAAGGTAGTCTCAATGGAAGAAGCGTTGGAAACAAAAAACCCAATTACAAGATTCCCGTATGAATAACAATAACAAGTTTATAGCGTACGGGAGTACATGGCGATGTCACATAAACGAGATTCCTTCGCGTAGCTGAATAAACATGGCTCACAAGAAACGCTTCGTGAATATAAACAAACGTACAATATTATGGATCGGCAAAAGTGAAGAATAACATCGAAAATTTTCGAAAGTTTTGGACTTCCGTACGAATAGCAAATCGAAGTTGGCCGTACGGGAGTATTCTTTGACGCGAAAAATTTCTTAAGTGTCACGAAATGAGTCGTTCGCTCGCAAATTCAACATCGCTTACCTGAAGCGCTTCGTAAAACTAAACGAACATTTAATATTGTGGACCAACAAAGGTGAAAAATAACCTCGAAAATTGTCGAAAGCTTTGGACTTCCCGTATCGAAGTCCGCGTACGGGTGCCGTACGAATAGCCACTACGTTAATTTTAATAAATTTGAGCAAAGAAACGTAGTTCTAAGTTTACAAGTTGTAGTGAAATTACCACCTCTTTCTCAAAGAGCGTACAGAAGCACCAAATTGACCTAAATGAAGTTTTAAATATCGTTTCCTATTTCTGTATAGTCTTCTTAAACAACATTAAGTGTATTATATCAAAAAAGACTGGATAAAACCAAAGAAAAATGAGGAATATATACTCACGTTTTCACACGACGGCAAACCTTGCTATCTGACGTCGGGCCCGTGAAGAGAACGTCTAGATATTTCCCGCCAAACATGCGCAATGGGTCATTTGGGTTTTCCCTGACAGTTTTCGCGTCGCCGTTGCCGTTCCGGTTCCCGGTGCTTAAAGTCCCTATTGATTCGCTGGAACGCCTTTAAATTTAAAGATGAAGACAACGTACGAACCGGCCGAAAAGTTTTACGTTGATCTGACTTGGAAAAGACCGCTTTAAAGCCGATTGAAAAATGTAGGTATGGTCTCCAGAAAACTGTATCGAAACACCTTAAGATTTAGTCAACAGACTCAAAGTCGACAAAACAAGACTTAACTATATGTAACTCGATCTGGCAGTTGAACCATTAAACAATTTTTAAACAGTATTTAAGTTTCTGTTTTCACTGAATACGAACAGTAATCAATCCTTTTCTCTTATATTAGGCCTTAAACTGTGATGTAATGCAAATTACAATTATAAATATTGCTAAAGGGTTTTCGTAAAGTAGACAACTGACCTGTGAAGACTTTGTCTGAAGGATCAGATGGTTCTGACTGTCCCACTGCGTTCCAAGCGATTATTCTAAAATAGTACCCAGTGTTCGGCTTTAGGTTACCCAAAGAGTAGTAAACGTATGATTGATTCCTTTTAGTTTGGTCAGGATTTGCTTCCCAGTTAGTCTTAAAATTCGTAGAACCTAAGGTAAACAGAAGACGAAGTTTAGTTGACAATGTAACAAACAAACGAAGCTCCAAAATGCTTGTTTATAATAAACGTTTAATAACTTGATAACGTCTCTCTCGATAACATACCATGTACAACCGTCTGTGAAGTAAAATAACGATGGTTATTGCAACGGACAAGTTACATAGTGTTGTAATATAGTTCAACCTCCCGTAAACTACAACCCAAAATGCAAAGCCAAGGTGATCGCTTATGGAAGGTGATCGCTCATGAGAGGTCATATGAGCCTGTAGTAATTTCGATATACAAAGCACCAGGTGCAAAATATTGTATCATATAGAAGTGTTGATACAAGGGACAAATTTTCGCTTAAGTGCAGTCGTACTGTAACACATAGAGCGTTTTCACTCACGTGACCAGCGGCCATATTGGTTTAATGAAACAAAAGAAAATGTTTGCATAAAAATAGAGTTCAATTCCCGGAGGACTGGTTTGGTACACCAATATGGCCGTCGTTTCTTTGTTTTGGAACACCAATATGGCCGCCGTGACGTCATATGAAAACGCTCTATTGTTTAATTTGCGTCTGTAGTGTCATCGAAATACGGCCGAGTGGTCGCTTAACGGAGGCTAAAAACAATAGACAAATTCAAATCACCACCGTTGAAAGTGGTCGCTTACGGCAGGTGCTCGCTTTCGAGAGGTTTAGACTAGAATGATTTGACTGAAAGAAATTTGGTATTTTGGAAAAGTGGTCGTAGTCGTCCCTCCACGTGGAAACTACACAATAATTATGAACAACTATCGCGATCCACTGATCTTTTTTATTGCGTTAGAGACGATACATTACAACGCGATTATGTCGTTTCAAATTCCGGTCTGTGATTGGTTCAAATTATTTGCGACTCCACCCAATATGGGAATGTCTTTCCTCCCAATTAGCCGTCATTATCAAGGCGCAATAACGTCTCAAAAACGAATTTAGTTGCGGTGATAGCCCTTATGCATGTTTACGTCGGAAGAGCTAATTTCACCCCCAAGCCTCGCTTTCGAAGTGTAAACCTGTGACATTGTCATCAATGTATTCTCAAAGGAGCAAAGTTGAAAAGAATACCCACCCAAATACAACGTGAACTTGTGAAAGGTTTGCAAGGAATTTCGTACAAACGAGGCTTGGTGGTGAATTTTGAGCTGGTGGCGTCATCATGCATAAGGCCTACATTAAGTACTTACCATCCGGTTTGGACTGGATCTCAAACTTATCAAATGGAATATTACCACTGTCTCCATTTTCCCACATGATTACAGCTGTGATAGAATCCGGATGAACCACAGGTTTACCAGGTTTTCCAGGTAACACTGCAAAAAGAGCAAAGATTGTGAGTTCCATTGGATGTGTTCCGGTATTGGGATACACGTGACAGCCTAGTGGCATCGAACTGTACTGTGTTATTGGGTGAGTATACCGAGCGAGTTTGATTGGCTGTGTTCCGGTAAAGGGATACACGTGACAGCCTCGTGGTATTGACAACGAGGTTGCGTGGTTTGGGCTCTCTCCACGCCATCTCGAGCGCGTTATGACCTGCTATCATGTTTATCATGGCACAGGCAAGGAAAATAGGAACATTTTGAACAAAAAGTAGGGACTGAAAAAATAGAGAAAATGTTAAAAAAATAGGAATAAAATTTGAAGATCCATGAAGCACAGGCCCAACATGATAGCTCTTAATTATGCACAAGATTAAGAGAAATGGGATTTGAAATGGTGATAGTTAATACAGGTAGGGCAGACAGCTTTTCCGTTGCTTTCTGCAGGTTTTAAAGCGCCTAATGGGCTTGTCACTAGTGGGGTGAGGCGGAATTCGTGCCGAGCAAATTTTGAAGTTTTAGACTTGCGAAGACGGCATTTTTATCCTCAAATAACTACCGTTGACACAGAATTCAAGTTTATTTGTATTCTAGTGGTTTAGAAGTCGCGATTATAAACTAAGGCTATCTGGAAAAGCGGAAAAAAGACATTTTATCAAGTTTCATATTTCACATACGCCACGAGGAGACTGGACCTTACCCTGCAAGTAATAATCAAACATTGAAGTATTAGAATTATCCTACAAAATGGATGTTTATACTCACCAGCGGGCCCCTTTGTCGTAACAACAAACGTCTTTGGAGGACCATATCCCATGGAATTTCTTGCTCGAATCTGAAATGAGTAGGCCGTCAACATGTCCAGATTTTCTATTATTCGTTTTTCTTTATCAGCGGAGACGATCAATTCTTTCTTTGTGTTTGTTGACGTTTTTCCATACTTAATCTCGTATTCGATTATTTCTCCATTTGGTTCACAAGGTGGTTTCCAGGACAAGTCCACGCGAGCATTATAGAGCGCGTCGTGAGTGAAAACAGCTGGAGGCCCGGGTTCTAAGAAATCGTAATTAAGATGTCGTTAGACATGTCCATGAAACAAAAACACATCAGACCAATCCTTCGTAAGCTGAAACATTTAGGCTTTGGTACAGTCAACTCGTCTCCAGTTAAAACAGGAAACTTTGGGACCGCCATTCTGTCTCCCTAAAAATTAACGAGTCTGTAATAACAGCATCGCTAAACAGGCCTTTTACCTTGTTTCTTCAATTACAGAGAGAAGTCTGTGCTAACGAGGGGTGGGGTGCGGTGGAGGTGGGGTGGGGTGGGGTGGAGGTGGGGTGACGTGGACGTAGGGAGGGGTAGGTAGGTATCCCTGAAAGTCCTGTCTGTTATATATGCTGATATATTTTACAGATGTGTCAGTTTATGAGAGAGGTAGGGTGGGTGACAAATGGACAAAACGTCTTACTTACTTTCTTTCTTCCATAACGTTTTTTTTTATTTTGAATAATTTATCTGATTTTAAAAGACGTATGGACAGGTACCTACACCACATGGGCCTCGGGAAAAGAGTTGACCGCTTTAACACAAAATAGGATAGGGAGCAAACGAGATCGAGAAACGAATGATTGATTACTACCAAGAGATATAGCTCTTTATCTCTGCTATACTGAATATAATGATGACTTTGTCTCGAATCACTGTGGTGACTTGCTTAATTTGCTAACTGGAGCAGTTTTCAAGAAAGTGTCAAAAGTAGCGATTGCTTCGGTGTTGCATTAGTACCACTTTTTTAATCAATCATAAGTAAAACCAATCGTGACTTGCTCGTAAGCGTTTTCCTGAGCTTGGCACTGGTTATATTTATTTGCTTCGAGTTCTGATTGGTTCATTGGATTCGCCTGCTGTCATTGGCCAGAGTAATAACTTTGGTTTTGGTTTTACGACACTCAAGTGAAAGCCGCTCTGTACAACTACTGATTTCTTAGGGTTCTCCGTAAACTTTTTTCAACACAATGGAAGAATTTGTGGAGGTTTGTATCCTTGGAATTCTTTTGAGAATTTCGAACTTTTACGGCGCTAATTTCAGAATAAAAACAATGAAAATTAGCTCACTTGAGCTGAAACAGGGGCGGAGCTATTCCTTTTACAGCGCGTCTTCTGTCTGTGGTGGCTAAAGCCTTAAAGAGAGCCGATTTTACCGTTTACAGCCTAAAAAGGAGAACCCTGTAATTTCTCCGAAGTAATTTTCCGAGACAACAATGACTACCACTACTTACTATCTGCATTTGTGGTGATTTCCAACGAAGAGCTCGGGGGACTCTCCCCTATGGAATTATACGCTCGCACCCAGATCCTATACTTCACAAATTTTCGAAGGTTGGTAATGTTGGCGGTGGTCTGGTGAGGAGGGACGAACAAAAGCTTAGGCCCAGGCTCTCGCAGACAGACCGGCAACGATCGTCTGCGCCTGCTGCCGCGCTTGAGCCTGAAGTTGTGCTTTCCAGATAATGGGCGATCTCCCGGATAAACCTACCGACAAAAATAAGCGAAATTAGGAGTTTTAAATCGCAACACTAGTAAAAATTGATTTCAAAAAATCGATAAAAGCAAAGCTGAAAACAGCGTATATTTTGTTGAGTACAATATTTCATCTTTTAATCTTATACTTTTATGGTCACTAATTTTTTGTTTGAAGCAGATCCTGAAGGATCCAGCGTACAAAAGCAGCAGGATTCGTATATACGGTGTCTTACCATTCATCCAGTTCTTTAATAATTTAATGAATAAAGGCGAAAATGACTTTGTCACTAAGAAAGGAAACGTTTATACAGTCTGTTTTGCTTTGAATCTAATTCTATTGAAAGAAATAGGAAACAAAGGCAAGCTAAAACATTATCAAAACGTAGATTGTTCTGTGAGCCTCGGTGACAAACTAAAAAATAAAAACATTTCACTTTGCACCAACTAAATGTTGCGTTCGTTCTCGTCAAAATATTCTGTCCAGATCTGATCACGTTATAACGTAATTGACAGAGAAGCTTTTATCTGTTTTGCTATCTTGTTTTGATTGTTTAATTTTCTTTCGGAAACAAGACTTTTGACAAGTAATAAAATTACTGGTACGTTTGTTTACATCAAATATATAACCAACGTACCTCTATTGATCGCCTACGCCTGCGTTTTCGCTTGGCCGATAATGAGAGATCTTTTGCATAAACCTGCAGATGAAAATACGCCATATTTAAAAAAAAACTTTGTTGAGTAACCTCTAACACCCCCACCCCACCAACCCCTCCCCCCTCCCCCCCCCCCCACAAGATTATGACGTTGTACGAGTGTTCCGTTTCTTTCATCATTATAACAAATGAAATCACTGTGACAAGTAGAATCGATTTCTACTTTTGCGACATTGCGCGCGACAAATTGCATCGTGTGACGCCCGCAAAAAATCTTGTTACGCGCAACGCTGCAAGAAAACTTGCACCGTGTTTACAGGCCGTTAAACTAACTAAAAATAAGTTTTGATCTTTGCAATCTAGGGAGTACAAATGGGAATCAACAAAACACTAACCTTGTACCCCATGAGATGTCCATTAAAGGACCCAGGAGAAGGTGCAACCCAGCTGATTGCAATGGAGGTTCTGGTCACCCCGCCCCTCAAATTCTTAGGTGCCTCAGAAGGAGCTGCAAAGAGACAGCGTCAAAATAAATTAGATGCATTGTAATCACAGCGACTGAACCAAGCAAACATTGTTTAACACTAACTAACAAGGCAAGGGCGTTAAATTAACTTCGGCCACTGGAAAAAAGAGCGAACACTAAGAGATAGTTATAACGTTTGAGACAGTGCCGAATGAAATCTTAAGTGTGACCATTTAATGAAAGCTACTGAGCAGTTCTTCCTTGAACATACTAAGGTATTAACTACAGTAACAGACCTTACCCCAGTCTGTCAGTCACAGTTGATATCTCACGCACTTAACTTACGTTTTTCTCCAGTCGTCACATTGTATAGAGGAGTATAGGGCCCAGGCCCCTTCTCGTTGACAGCAGCTACCTTGATTCCGTAGACGGTGAACACTTTCAAGCGCTCTAACGTATACTGACGGCTGCTGGTCGGCAAGCGAGCCTCAATAAAGATTCCTGATCCTTGTTCCCTGTATTTGACTATGAATCCCTGAAGAGTTCCACCCAGTTCTTGAGGAAAGGGAGCCTACACATCCGGACAAATTAAAAAAGTGTTAAATATTGGTGCAATATTACTGCTATTTTCTGAAAACAGAGAAAGTAACTTCTAGTAGTACCGTAATGATTCGATTCAGAGACATCCTTCTAATATGCCCCCCGCCCCAACCTTCAGCTTCCTCCAGAAAGCTATCTTATCAAAAAAAGGGACATTAAAGACATAGAGGCATAATAGCGAATTATATTCTAAACTATGCGAACCATTGTTATCTTTGTTCTGACTATGCGAATTGAATATTTTCTGTTATTGTTTATTGGACTGCTTTTTTACTCTCACATGTTCTTGTCAAAAAAGAAATAAGCGCCCCATCTCCAACAAGCGCCCTCACTTGAGCTACAAGAAGTAAATAAGCGCCCCGGGGCGCTAAATCGAATCATTACCAACGGTATTTTATCTTGGTCTTAAATTTGCGAAAGTCGACGAAGAAAAACACCCATAACCGAGGAAAATAAATCTTACCGTCCATTCAATAAGAAGTGACGTTGGAGAAGTAGCTCGAATTCTGACGTCACGTGGAGCTCCAGTCGGCACTAAAAAGAAAACAGGAAAATCAGTCAACAAACAATGTTGAGTGTAAAGAAACCTGCCTCGACAAACACTTATCTCTTAGAAGTTTTATTTATGTTTGTTGCCCCCATATAAAAGAATGTCACTAAGCAGTACTTTCTTGGAGTGCGATGATGATGATGATGATGATGATGATGAGATGATGATGATGATGATGATGATGATGATGATGATGATTTATTCATTTTGAGCTTGGCCTTCCTGAGAAGTGAAAGACGTCAGGTGAACCGGCCTATACACCTTAATCATAAATGGCGGCGGATTTATTATTCTTTTGTATTTATTTTAATTAGCCTCACAAGCCTCGTTAGCATGTGCAAAATTCAAAAGAATTTACACGCTAAAATGAGGTTAGTGAAGCAAATTAACATAGATATAAAAGAATCATGAATCGGTCGCCATTTATGAATAAGGTGTATATAAGGTTAGGAAAAAAGCGAGAGAACACGGCGAATAAAATCTAAAGTAGCAAGGGTAATTACTTCTAAGTCTTTTGGTTAGTTAGATGTACTCACAAGCCAGACGAGTAGTGGTGGGTGTGGACGCTGCGCTATAAGGACTGTCACCCCTGTCGTTTGTTGCCATAATCCTGAACATGTACGATTCCCCTGGGATAAGCCCCTCCACCTTTAGGCTCCGTGCAGTGTAGCGGATGTTAGAGGAGTACACTTGCCAGCCCTCGCCGTGTTTGTTCAGCTGCAGAGTGAAGTACCTCAAGGGGCTTTTAGGATCCGAGGTAGCTTGCCATTTAACGGTTATCCAACGCTCGCCGATGTCCGAGAAGTAAATCGGCAGAATGAATGGTGCGGCTGGAGGATCTGTTGCAGATTAAACACATGGCGTTCATAAGGAAAGCGTTCAGCAAATAATACACGATTCAACATCGTTTAACATTTGTTGCCCAACAACTATTGAACGATGTCGTAAATTGTTGAATGAGTAGAAAACGCATTCAACATTTGCAAATAATTGGCTGTTGTCGTTCAAAAAAATAGAGCCTGTCTCTATTTTCGTTCAGCAACGTTCAACATGTTAAAAGGCCTATTTCAACATTCAACACAGGACGACACACTGTTCAAAAACAGTCACGCCATCTGTTGATCAACAAATGTCGAACCTTGTGTCGTAGGCTTTATTAATTAGTAGATTGCAAGCAGATGTCTCCCATTTTTGTTTAATTCTTTTCCTCGTGATGAAGGAAGGAAAAAGGGCAGGTGATCAATCAATCAATCAATCAATCAATCCTTTACTTAGCGTGGTCGGTACGCTTAGCTTAAGAGCTAGTTTCCAGGTACGCCACGCCACGTTACAAGGGACGATAGCAGTTTTCAATTGAATGTAGAAAACAATTTCGCGATTGCATTGGTTTTTCCTTACTACGCTTTGTGATTGGCAAAGGAATCTCACGCCACTTTTTCAAAGTAAAGCCAAAACCAATCAGACGCGTTTTTCCGCGCTTGGCGCCGGCGACATGCATTTGCTTGGAGTTCTGATTAACAAAACTTGACCATTATTTTTAGGTTTCTGTGATACAAATATGTTTTTGCCTTGTCAAAGTGACACTAAAATACGTGACTATAAGTTTTGCCTTCGTTTGTAAATTCCCGCCAACATTTTGCCGGGAACCGCGCATGTGTTGCACGTTTAACTGCTGGACGGCACTTCTGAGGGTTTACTCACCAGTGGAGCTACTGGTATAAACCACAGCTTGCGCAGGCGTCTTACTCCAGCCCTGATTCGTCTTCGCCCAAAGAAAGAACCGATAAAATGTCCGCGGATTCAACGGCCCAGCAGTTCGCTGTCGTACATTGTAACTAATATCTTCATCTATCCAAGTCTGACCAACAGAGGATTGGTTAAGGCGGCAAAGAGCTTTATATCCAGTTATGATACCATGAGGATACACCGGTGGGTCCCAGGCTATCGTCACGGTGGTGGTGGACACGGCAATGAAACGGACGTGAGCGGGGGGGCCTGGCGCTTAACAAAACAAAATTGAACAAATCAAACTTGTGGAGAGAATTCTGCAGTGAGACAATTAAAATGAAAGCTATTTTATATTATTACTTTAACGTCTTATTGTAAGAAAAACAATTCCAATGCAAAATGAATATTAAATGTAATGTATAAAAGGGTTAGTTTCTAAAACAACTGTGGTGCTGCGTCACTAAAGGCCCGTTTACACAGGCGATTTTTTGTGCAATTTTTGTCGCACTTTTCGGTGCAACTTTTGTCGCGCGCAAGTTGCATCTTCAAATCACTTGTGTAAACTAGCGGCAATTTCAGTGCGATTTGGGAGCAATTTGTCGCGCGATGTCGCAGAGGTTTCGAAACCTGATGCAACTTGGCGACGATTTTTGGAAAATCACAGCAAATCAAAGCAAACGTCGCACCCAAATCGCACAGAAATCCCCGCTAGTTTACACTTGCGAGTTGCAAAGTGTACGCTTAAATTTGGTAAAAACTAACCAGGTGATTTAGTACACATGCAAATTAGGCTCAATAGACATTCAAACGCTGACGTTTCGAACGTTAGCCCTTTGTCAGTATACCATGCGCGATTTAGGGGTAACACTTATTCTTTTGTTAAAACAATAGAATATTAGAGCACAAAAGAACGACAATACAATAGAATACAATACCATAGAATATATTAGAATACATAATTTTACCTAATACAATGAATGTGTACAATGTACAATAGAGCTAACACCCTAAATCGGGCATCATATGTTTGTCAGAGCGAAGGAGGACTTAAGTTTGAAAAGTCAGCTTCTGTATCTCTTTACGGAGATATCTCTTTAAGTTGATACCAAATCAACGAACGACAATTGTGCCTTGTTACTCATGCGCATAGCGCGCATGAGGTAAGGTTCCGGCTTCGTTTTTCTTGTTTTTATTATTATTATTTTTTGTGTCACGATTTGGCATGCAAATTTATGCACGCATATTTTAGTGACCGGGTCCTCGGGTCACCAACATATTCTACAAAAAATGGCTGCCGCGCTCGGCATGTGCTTGGTTTTTAAAACCGTAGTTTCGTGTCATCGCATTAATAACTCACATTTAAGATTCAAAATGAAAAGAGAAAGCTTTAAAGAATACCCAAAGCCGCTATAGTGGAGAAAAAGGAGAGCTTTCAGCAACTAAATCTTGCTTCGAGGAAATTCATACGCTTTTATCAGTGCGGGGCGATCAAAACCGAAGAAGCAGAGTTTTAAAGAATTTTCATACAGACGAGGGACTTACCGTAAAAGAAATTACAATTTTTGGTAAGAATTTATGTTGATATCAATTTGTGATTCACTTTTTCTTTGTGTTCTGGTTAGTTTTGGAGAAATATTTATAAAACATGCTAAACTTCAATCGTAATGACATCTGATATTATGTAAACAAAATATCTAACTTCACATGCGTCGCCTAATACGCAAAGATGTCTGTGTATGTTTTGCAATTTTCATTTCCAAATCGGTTTCTAGGGCAATTTTCGATACAACTGGTGTATTTTATTCGAAAATTAGTCATACTTGTAATTCTAGACCGAGTAAAAGTTTTTGTGCACGGTCGCGTAATTCTGTTATTTGAGATTCGCTAAAATTGAAAAAATAGCCCGGTCGTTTGCTGATTTCATTGCTTTTAAAAGTAATCTTTTCAAATGTAACGGAAATAAGTCAAGGTTTGGGAAATAAAAGAGGAGTGTGTATTTGATCGGGAATCAATAAATTAAATATTCAAAGCGAGTACAGAAAACGTGTTTTAGCGTGTTCTTTAGTATTGTCACGCAAAATTCGTTGAGGGGGAAAGGGGTACGTGACCCGTTCAAAATAAACCATAAAACTTTCTTCCGCAAGCGCATGAGTGTAGGCTACAATAGTAGCCTCTTGTTTACTTATTTTAAAACGCATAGTCCCAAATAAATGCGCCCTTGGTTTTTTTTTTTTTCAGGAGAGCAGGGTTATCCAAAAAGTAACGATCTACCGTTTTTCATTTTTAAATAAAACTCGAGAAGTAATTAAAACTTTACTTAACGTTCAACTTACTGGATTCCAAAGTAGTGGCTCTGACCAGTGAGCTTCTCGGCCCAGTCCCAATCCGTGTGTAAGCGAGGATCTGGAACTCGTAAGTGACGAAAGCCTCCAGTCCCGTGAGGGAGGTAGAGAATGTCATACCGTGGTTAATTTCCTTCTCCTTCTCAGTGTTTTGTCTACCAGCTACACTGTAATAGATCTACGATAAATAGAACCACTGTAAATTTTTTTTTATTAATTTAATTAATGTTGAGATTGTTGGAGTGTAGTGAGATGGAATTCCCGCTGAGATAAGTGACGGGTTCAAAAAACATCATCTATGCAGTTAAATTTCTTTTCCTTGAACTGTTACTATGTTTATTAGTGTTTGTTTGATATTAACATTATCACTACTGTTATTAAAACAATGTATTTTTAATAAAAAATAAAAAATAAAAATCTATGCAGTTAAATTAAATTTAACCCAGCTATTATTAACAACGAAGAGCAATCGTATGTTCGCGCTGTCGTATTCAGTAGCGTATAGTTGGCGTGTGTTTAGCGGTGTGTTTATGGCGTTAAGTGTTTGTCTAGCCTGGCGTTTCAGCGTGGTATTTCTATGCAGCGTATTAGCGTGGTGTTTTTGTGTAGTTTGTTCATTTCACATAGTTTCTAGGGCGGCTTATGGTGGTTCTCTTATATTACAGGTCAGTTGCCTTTTTTAGTAGCAGTTGCGGAGTTAGCGGTTTCCGGTTCGGATCATGCTCATATCGGGACGTTCTTCCTACTTTCAGCATAGCTTCAGCGTGGCGTGAAAAAAAGTGATTTTTATTATTTCACTGACATTGTCACTGTTCTGGGGTGCGTGGATTACGGTTGGGTTACGGGCAATGCCAGCTTTTAGGGTAGTTTTCCATCTTGGGGCTGTGGTCTCACCACTGGCCTTTAATAGGTTTATTCCCGCCGCAGTGCCCAACCGCCGATTGCGACGTAGTTGTTAACATCCAATGAGCTCCGACTAACAATTATAGTTTAGAGTCCTCACTTAATTTCAGAGAGTTCATAATGTTGATGATAGTGGTAGTGGTCCGGACAGCGATGATGAGGTCAATGAATGGTTAAGAGTTACAGATAACATGCAGTTTACCTTGTAGCCAAGGATTTGACCATTTTGCCCCACATTGGGCACAGGTCCCCAGTTAAGTGTTACAGTTGATGCGCCAGTAACTACCGGTGTAAGGCTGGACGGAGCTCGCGACGGAGCTACAATGAAAAAATGTGTTAAATGTAAAACTCTGCAATTAATACAATAACTTTTAAGTCATTTGTAAAGCCTCAAATAAATTAACCGAGCCTTCCCATTGCTCTTTAGCCTACGTCCATTTAAGTGAATGCTATTGAGCGGTACTTCCCTACGGTGCTGCTTACTAGACGGCACAACCTTTGCCTACAACTATCGCATGCAACCTGCTCACGCCAAATGTATGGCGCCGCCATACATACAACACCAATCGCGGCGCTTAAATCGGCCTACAACTTGCTCGCAACTGTTGCGTGCAACACGAAAAAAGTTGTAGGATTTTGAAACATGTTTTAAATCAATCGACAATCGTAGCCACATACAATTTTATATGATGCGAGTTGTATACAATTTCCGCCTGACGCAATCAGCGCGCACTACAAAAAATAGCATGCGACAAAGTTGTGCCGCCTAAATCAGCCTCAAAAGTTCGAGTTTGTGGATTGAACCTTGACGTATGACCATTCAAATAAAAGCTACTGAATTAGCACGTTATCGGAGGCACAGCCCAGTCAAACGAGGATGAGATTAGGGGATGCAACGAAACTCCCCAAAAAAGAAACTCTCAAGTACTGCTCAGACGAGCGACAAATAGAGATACAAAAAAAAGAAAGATAGATGTAACAGATGTAATAAAGCTCCCCTAAAAATAAAGCAAGAGAGAAAAAGGGACGAGAGGGCCTGGTGCTGTGCATACGGGTTCTTACCATCCTCCTGCGTCCAGGCCCACGCCACCGCACTGGTATTGCTAGTTCCCAGGCCGTTCAAGTTGTATGTTCTCACGGAGACTTTGTAGTGCTTGAATTTTAACAACCCTCCGGCTCTGTAGTAGTTTAGTTGGCTGTTTGGAATTTTTATTTCCAGAGTATTCAAAGAGGACACCCCTTGTGGCTCAAATTTCATTAAAAATCCAATATAGTCACTGTTCCATGTATCTCGAGGCGGAACCTGATTTAAGAAAGATACGAAAAACATAATCAAGGAATTGAATTTAAAAATTCAGTGTCCCACGTTTAAATGTTTACGTTTTCCATCAACCAGATAAAAATTTAGACAGTTTGTTTTTTCCTGAAAATATCATAATAATGGCTATTAAGGACGTTCGCGCTAATTGTTTATGCGCATCCTTACTGCGCACGCAATTCATGTCGCAACGCCATGCTTCGTCATGCACGAGCGCGCGCGCAAGAGAAGAAAATCTAGGCACATAAAGGGCTGATAGCGGTTGCGTTAACTTTGCTTAGATTTAACTCGCTTGGATGGTCGGTGACCCCCAATTTTTTTTTCATAGATAATTTTCTTTGCCAATTCTCGACAGATTGTGAAAAAATGAACAAAAAATCAATGTAGGAAGTTTAAATTTTTTCCATTTTTCTACCCGCGCGCCATCGAATCCTGCCAACTTGTGGCTGTCAGAGTTTGCAAATGCTGTCGTTTAAAGATGACATTTACTTCAAGAAACGTCACCAGTTGAATAAATTAGCTGAACAGACCTACTAGCATAAAATTTAGGAAAGAAAGTTGCATTTTAGAGATTCATTTGCAATACTTTTAGACTAACAGACATTCGGATCACATCCCGTAAGGAAGACCAATTTTTCAAAATTAGGGTCGCCTTTCAGATAGCTTATCTCAGAAACGAAGTCGGTAAACCCCTCATTTTTTTTCATTTCTGACACGAGTAACTCATAACCTAGCTGTAGCAAAAGTTTTATAAAAAAATCAATGTTAGAAGATTTTCGCGCGAACGTCCTTAAATCTGTCCTATTATATATTTTTCGTAGTATTCGCTTTGCATTTTTATTGTTTATCTTTACTTGCAGTGACGTCTCGTTAGCAAATCCCTTTGTTATCGAAGGGAACTTTTCTAGCAATAGTCAAAAATAGAATCTAGAAATGGCTGAATGAAACTAGCTGCCTGTGCAAGTTATGTTACACACAAATATGAACTTTAGAATAAACAAAATCTCAAAGCTTTCTCTCTCGTTTAGGATTTCATGCGTTATTTTCTCAGTTGACTTTGCACCAACCTTCCATCTCAGTTCCAGTCCATCTTTGCCAACTTGAATCACGGTCAAATTACTTGGAGGAAGGGAGGGAGCTGTGCAAAAAATAAATGAATAAATAAAGGAATAATAAAAATAAACTAGACGACGCATTTTCAAGTACTGACATTGCAAAGAATGTTTACCGGCTCATTAGCGCTTTTGCTACCCAACAGTTTGCAGTTTTTGATAGCTGGTATTTCCTAAAACATAACAAGAAAGGAGCTACAAATTGCCTAGGTTACTACGTTTAACAAGCTCTGTCAACTAGTGCAAGTATATTCTACTATTGATTAACATAAAAAATGTTTTCTTACCAGTTTCCAGTGTTTTGATTGCATCCGAGGCATTACTGGGGCCACTACTTCCAACCTTGTTCGTAGCAATAACACGAAATCTGTAGTCAGTGTACGGCTTCAGATTGGGTAGTGTAAGCGGTAATAAGTTCCACACGAGATGCGCGTCACGAACAATCATCAGTGTTTTCCATCCCGACGAGCCAGGGTCGAAAAAGGAGTCGTTGTTATACTGAATTGTGTAGGTCAGAATAGGGGCCCGCCCAGATGGTCCAGGGGTGAAATTCAGTACCACAGACCGCGCCTTTGCATGAATGATCCTCAGATTGTGTGGTTTGTCTGGCAACACTGCAAAGTCAAGGAGAGATGAAATAAGACGGCGTGATTGTAGAATAAGGCTGGACAGGGGAGGGGGAGGGGTGATTGGCGTCATTTCTTACTTCGTTTCTACCCTTCAAGCACATGAACGATACGTATTGAGCAAGGAAGGAATTCGAAGATATGATTTCACGTCATTTTCTTTTAATGTCACTACATTTTTAAAAGATTTAGCATTTAACTTCCTTCGCAAATACCTCAAGAAAACAGCAACTGTAATTGACATGCACAACTCTGGGATTGAAAACGTGAAAATTGACAAACCGGTTACCATTTGAACTTTACATGTGTTGTAAAAAAGACAGTAAATTTGCATAATAATTATTATTAAAGAGCCTGTTTCAAGTATTTTTTAACAAACAGAAAATGTACGCTGAAATCACAGGGTCCAAAGGAGTTAAATCTGATCGTACAAGACAACGTTCTCTTCGAATAACAACGCCGTCTTTGAAGTTTATAATGAGTTACAGGAAATATATACCGCAGTTAAAATTACTGTGGGCTCGAAAATTGCTCCAGCACTTCGTGCCTGCTTTCCGAGGATAATTGCGCCCGCGGGTCACGGTCAGTCTTTGTGGTTTACGAAGTAAAAAAGAACATGGTGTACGAACAACGAACAGAAAGCCATACGATCGAAAATATGGCAAATACGGGAACAGAAAACGATTGAAATTGGACTCAGGATTTTATTGTACAAAGCAAGAATTTAGTTTACAAGGTTAGACGTTCAAAGCGTGTTTGTACGATCAGATCGAACTCCTCGTGACCCTGTGCTGAAATTAAAGGGATAGTATCACGAGGTTCCACGCGCGGCACTGTTCACTATTCTTGCACCGGAATTTTGGACATATCACTGTTAAAAGTGATTTTTTCTTTCTTTTGGCTATCAAAACGGATTTTTTGATTCAACAAATACCTCCACTTCTCGACGGCCTTTTTGAATTTGCGGAATCAAACTTGAAAAGTGGGCCGACGTTTTCAAGTTTCGACCTCGTGATACTATCCCTTTAATAAAGTCAATAATATTTGTATCACAAAAAGACAAAAAATATATTTTTGTCGAGAATTCATCTACTGGTCAAGAACTTTCCCAGAAACCAAGATATCACGTGATCTTACCAGGTGACTGTGTAGTCATTGCCGACAGTGTCTTACTCGTACCAATCCCTGCTCTAGTCTCGGCAGATAACTGAACACTGTAAGCAGTATTGGCCCTTAATCCTGTTACGGTGTGTGAGAGAGTGGTGTTTGTAAGCCGTGTGGTTTTTCCGTTGCTTGGCAAAGTGTCATTCCTCCAGTGTTTGACGAGATAAGCGACTAAGAGACCATTAACACGCTGTGGTCGGTCCCAGCTCACTCTCAACGCATCAGAGTAGATTTCTGACACCGTAAATGATCCGGGGGCATCTGGGACTGGACACAAAACCATAAGATATCATCAGTAAGCGAAAGACTAAATGGGGCTGTATCACCTATCACTTTAGAAAGCCAACAAACGGATATTTCTTGGTGTTGCAAAAACTATTGTCGGTTGGCTTTTCTGTTGTGGTGTAGGTATTGTTCATCATGTCTTTTCAATGTTTTGTTTTATGTCATTTGCTGATAACAACATCTGCAACCAAAATACTGTCCCAAAATTATATTTCCATCAAGGGAAACTCAAAAATAACGTTGAAGTTTGGTTAACAGTTACTATACTAGAGCAGTTTTCAATTGAGTGTCAAAGGTAATTACACAATTGCTTTGGTTTTTCATTGCTACGCTTTGTGATTGGTTAAAAAATCTCGCGCCACTTTCTCGACCAATCAGAAGTAAAACCAAAACCAACCGTGACTTGCTCGCAAGCGTTTTCCCGCGCTTGGCGCCGCCGACATGTAATTGCTTCGAGCTCTGATTGGTTCATTGGATTATTTACGACTGCTGTGATTGGTCAGAGTAATTACTTTGGTTTTGGTTTTACGACACTCAATTGAAAACTGCTCTAATGTACAACAATTATAAATAAGTGGTTTTGGCTGCAGATGGTCAGGATGGAAACGGATTGCAACTAAAAACAAAATGGTCAAATTCTTAAAGTTTTTCACTTGTGTGAGCCTTGAACTGGTTATAGGTTAGTTTGTTTTCCTTTCAAGAATTCACTTGATTTCTCACTCTAGGTGTTCTAAGAGCATTTCGTGTACCCAAAAACAAAAATCGCAACGACAAGGACCCTTAAGAAATTTATTGTCTAAACCGGAATTATATAGGAGAATACTAATCAGTGTAGACGGTGTCTTAAGACAGACTATCCTCTTAAAGATGTGCTACAAGGATTTAAGGGGTTTTCAGCTATTGTTGGATGTACCACATTTTTAGCGTAGAAAATCCCCATTGGATTTTTAAAGCATTCGCGACTATAAGTATTATTGTCCTACATAGTTTCGGCTACCTATTGATGGTTTTCACTCACGTGACCTTCAGTCCTGTGGGACTCAAATGACAAAGGCCATGGCGGCCATGTTGGAGCACATAACAAAAGAAGTTCATTAAAATTCTTTTGTAGGTGTGCACCAACAGACACCGCGGCAGAACGCACTGCGCATGAGTAGAAAACTGAGCATCGGTGAATTACGCATTTCCGGTGACATACTGTAATCCCATGTAAATGTTGTAGTTAATGTTTTTATCTCGGGTAATTTTTATTTTTCCATTGTTTATGGGTATGGTAATATATGCTCAAGAATTTGAAACAAAGGAAAAACAAAAATTACCTGAAATAAAAAATGAACTACAACATAAACAACATAAAACTCCCGTACCGCGAAGTTTGAAAACAAAAAGTAAGAGTTACAAAACAAAGGTAGAGAAAAAGTTTGTTTCGTTGAAAAGTTTTTTCATCGTTCAAGTTTCAAGCGTTTGCACCAAGGGGTTTGGTGTTTGCACCAACAACGAAATATGAACAAATAATTTTTGCATCGCATTTTTTCACAAAAAAACAAGTCTTCACTCCATCTCGAAATGTATTCATGCAAGAACCGATCGTGTACGTAGCATAATTTTCTTCGGTTTTGGTCCTTTCATCATTGCATCTAGAAAATCTAGGTCTGTTGGTTCATGCAGAAGTGTTGTGTTTAACGGACCGGAAGTGCTTGAAGTTTACGCATGCGCAAACGTTCTGCCGCGGTGCCGCACCAACATGGCCGCCGTGACGTAACGTGAAAACCACCTATTGTGTGTCCCATATATAATACCTAATTAAACATCTCTTGGAAGTTAGTATCGTAAGTGATAGATTACAAAACAGTCCGTATAAATATTTTTGCGCAATTCTCCCGAAAAAAGCGGCGATAGCTGAAGCAGCTGAAAAGAACCGGAGCGAGGATCGGCACGCCTCTCCTCGCGCCTCTCCTCGCGCGTGTCGGCGTTTCGAGCCTCCCGCCCTCCCTCAAGCTTAAGAGCGAAAAAACGACTGTTTTCCAGTCTATGCCAGTGATGTTGCAGATATGTCAAGAGTCTTTCTTTCCTAAGAACGTCTATACATTTCAAATACCTCCTTCCTCGGTCTTGATAATCTTGGTATCAGACTTCGGACTGTCTCCCGCGCCATTATAGGCTACCACAGCCACCGTGTACTGCGTAAACTTCTCCAAACCAGTCAGGGTACCCTTCTGGATAATAACACTGCTGTCATGATCAGTGACACGCTGTACTATATTGCTTGGCGTGTTTCCCTTCCACGCCTGAAGCTGAGAAACAACACAACAAACAGGTATAAGACAAAGGTCAACATGCTGCAAAGGTTCAATAAAGCCAAACGTGACTTAGCCATTCTCCTGCATTTGGCACCTGTTATACTTTTCTGCGTTCGGCAACGTTTGCATGTTTTCCCACCCTTGGCAATTGTTGCATGTTAACCCGCGCTTGCCCATGCTATAGGGCAATAAACCAGTCAGAACGCATTTGTTGTGACTGGCCGGTTATTAGAGCAGTTTTCAATTGAGTGTGGTAAAACCAAAACCAAAGTAATTACTCTAACCAATCACAGCAGTCGTAAACAATCCAATGAACCAATCAGAGCTCGAAGCAATTACATGTCGGCGGCGCCAAGCGCGGGAAAACGCGTGCGAGCAAGTCACGATTGGTTTTGGTTTTACTTCTGATTGGTCGAGAAAGTGGCGCGAGATTTTTTTAGCCAATCACAAAGCGTAGCAATGAAAAACCAAAGCAATTGTGTGATTACTTTTCACACTCAATTGAAAACCGCTCTATAACTTTGATTTTGGTTTACAGCAGTTGCATTGAATGTCGACAGTAATTTCGTGATTGCTTTAGTTTTGCATTGCTACAGCTTGTGATTGGCTAACAAATCTCGCGCCACTTTTTAAACCAATCAGAAGTAAAACCAAAACCGATCGTGACTTGTTCCCACGCGTTTTCCCGCGCTTGGCGCCCGTTACATGTATTTGCTTCGAGTTCTGATTGATTCATAGGATTGTCTAGGTCTGATGTGATTGGTCAGAGTAATTACTTTGGTTTTGGATTTACTACACTCAATTGAAAACACTCTCTATTGATACATTCAAGCACTCGCCAGAAAGCAGTACCTTGTAGCCTCTTATGCGTCCATTTTGTTGTTTCTGAGGTGGCGGCTTCCACTGCAAAACTACGCTGACGGTAGTGATGTTTATTACAGTGACTTCCTGCGGTGGTGCGGTGGGCACTGCAAAAGAAGGGGGGAAAACGGAATTGGTCAAGTGCTTTCTCAATTTTTAACTCAAATGCCGAGAGTGCAAGCGCCGTCAGTAACCGGGAGGCTTTATGCCCAAACTTTAATGTGACAATCTTGCAAACAAACACTTTGTTACAATTAGGGACTAAAAATCCCATACCGTTCACACGGTTGGAGCCCCCTTCCGGAGTTTCTGTTGAAAAGCCAAGAGTTGTCTTTCTATTATATTTCTTAGACGTCTTCTTTCCATCTTGCAAACATCAGTTAAAACTTATGACGGCTTGTCCTTCCTTCAATAATTCACTTGATATCTTTCTGTTGGTGATTTCACCCTTTCACTCCCAGAGTCAATTATAGAGTCATGTAGTGTAGTTCTAACTTTTGAGTCTGTCGACGAAATCCTATGGTGCGACCATTCAAACGAAACCTCTTCGGCAGTACTTTTACATGGTACCATTTGTTTTTCAACATTTTTACAAAATGAAATTATTGAGATTTTTCTTTAATTTTGATTTTTGGCGCTCTTGGGAGTTACAGGATTAAGATCATTTCGCGTTTGAGGAAAGGCAGTAAAATAATCTTTACGTTCTCAGGACTAACATGTGATAGTACTCACCCCCTTCCGCTGTGGTGACGGTGACAGGATTACTGTACGTCCCATCTCCTGCATCATTGTACGCAAGCACTTTAATCTCATACGAGGTGAACTGCACGAGTCCATCAATGTTTCCTTGAGTGGCAGCTGCGTTATCAATCTTCCTGATAATAAACTGGATGCCAGACACTCCAGACAGACGGTACGCTATCTTGAAACCTCGCAGGGGACCGTTGTGGCTTGCTGGAGGAGGAATCTGAAAAACATAGTATGGTTTAGTTTAGTTTTTAGTTCAGTGCTCTCTAAGATTAAAAATAAGTTTCTTGGGCTGCAACTTGAAAATTTACATGATGTCTTCCTCTTGGTCTATAAGCATTTTGTGTCAGACAAAAGCATTTTGTTTTAATTTGAGGCAATTTTGACCCAAAAGCGTGAAAATAACCCAGCCTAACTTACTGTGACCAGTCGTTACTAATTAATTGATTTTGGGACGAGGGGAAACGAAGCACACGCGACGTTACCGTCAATTCAGAATCAAACCTAACTTTTAGGCCCGTGTTTATAGTTTCTCTTTCTTCACCAGTACATGTACTTTTCGGTGGAGCTGTTTGCTTTGGGGAAATTAGGATTTTTCTTGAATTTTAAATCTTGGTCGCTTTTGAGAGTGAAAGAGCTAATAACGATGAGTGAAGGTGTTTAACAGCGGCTTGAAGATACGTACCTGCCACTGCACGAGTATAGAGTCGGCGCTGATCGGTACACCGTTGACATTGAGAGGAGCCTGAGACGGCGCTGAAACACAACACCAACAGAAAATTACACAAAGCATTCCCGGCAATAATTGGTATAATACAACCTTGTTCATTTCTTCATTTGAAACTGAGAAATTTTGGTTTTCTAACTGAGTTGATAAGTTAAATTGGCCGCCGAAAAGAGACTCAAAAGTCTCCTCCCTGTTTCGCCAATGTATATGTGTTTGCAGAAAGTACATGTAATGCAGTAGATAATATTTGCAAAGGTGCGAGTGAAACTACCTCTAGCTTGTAACAATCCTCGGAACACTCTTCGGAAGTCGTTAGTATGTTAAAGCTGTTCTCAATTATGCGATGATAGTAATTTACGTCTACTACATCACTTTGTGGTTTTGTCGCACGCGTTTTCCCGCGCTTTGGGCTAGGCGCCTGCATGCACTCACTTCCAGTACTGATTGGCTTATTGAACTGCCCGCGTGTGTTCTGATTGGCCAGAGTAATTAGTAGCAGGTTTTCATTACCTGCTATAAGTGTCATAACGCTGGCGGACGCTCCACTCGCCGCACCCACTCCAACTTGATTGACAGCTCGTACACGGAATTGGTACTGAGTGTGCGGTAGTAGATTACGCACGAGGATTGACATCTGTCTGTCAGATGGATTGATGTCGTCTTTGATAAGGCGCCAAGCATTAGAGCCTGCTTTGGCTTCAACGTTGTAGGATAAAATGGGGCTGTTTCCATCGTACCCTGGAGGGAACCATGTCAAACGAACTTCTGTGGGCTGGATGTTGCTCACAACAGGCGTGCTGGGAGCAAGGGGTGTTTCTGGTTTGAAAAAAAAAAACAGAGGACAGAATGGTTTTAGTGACGTTCTTGTAATGCGTAAATGCATCTAAATCGACACAGTTACAAATGCATGGTTCATGCACATTAAAGGATGTTTCAAGGACTTTTCCAGGACTTGTCAACAATACAGTCGAAACTCTCGTGCGCGGACACCCTCGGGAAGCACAAAAAGTGTCCGTAACTGAAGCTGACCGCTTACGGGAAAAATTCTCGTACATGTAAGAGGCGAATTCAAACGGGGTTTTGTCAAGGCGGCCGTAAGAAGAGCTGTCCGCTTAGATAGCTTTGACTGTATTTGAGGACTTGTTTTCCTCAGGAACACGCATTATTATGCTGCAAGACTACATGTTCTGCATACTTAAGCCAACAAACCAGTATCTGCAAAGTGTTTTAGCACTACAGCCTCACAGAAAGCCCAGTTACTAAGGATACTTTGAATAAGAATCACTCAATTGTCCTCTCCGATGATATTCAAGTACTTCTGAATGAAATTCAAGGACTTTTCCAGGAGAAAATCATTTTTAAGGAGTTTTCAAGGACTTGCCATTCTTTGAAGGACTTTTCAAGGACCGTGAGAACCATGAAATTAAACCGCCTTGTCCGTGTACATGCCACATAACAAAAGATCGCGTATTAATTTCACAAAACAATGCACATGCCCGCCGTACCTTGCACGCTTAACGTGCCGCTAGTTGTAGCATTTCCCGCCACAGACTGCACGCGGCAGACATATGTCCCAGCATCATTTTCCTGCACAGTGATTATGCGCAGTGATCCATCATTTTGTAACTTCATCCGGGATTGGTCAACTGCGCTTCCGTCCTTTGTCCAGTGCCAGTTGATTGTTATGCCTGGGTCTGCTTGAACTGTACAGGGAAGATACTTATCCAGGCCTTTGATAGCTGTTATTTGGCTCGGCAGTGGATTTGTAATCACTGTTTTGACTGGAGAAAACACAGAAGAAGAAAAAGAAATTGAAAACCCTTTTCAGTTTATGTTGTGCATTATTGTAACATTAAATGGGTTTAACAGGAGGTATTTGGTTAGGCTTTGCAGTAACGGAAGATAGTCTCTTCTTGAAGGCCTGTTTATACAGAGCAGGAGCACGACCACGAACGCGATTGTATGAATCCGTTTATACCAAAAGCGACAACAAACGCGGCTGGAAATTGGTTCTTTCGGAAAGTCGCAGAGATTGCCTCAAGAGCGAATTTTTATGCGATGGTCGCACAAACTATTTCTTGTCAACCAATCAGTTCTTTTGTTTTCGTGTAACTCGGCCCAGGTGACACCAGGTACGCGTAAAAAATTTCACTTTGTATCGCAACGGTTGACAACATGTCGGACAAAACTGAACTGCTAATTGTCGCTTTCGTAGTCGTGGTCGCGCTCTGTATGAACAGGCCTTAAGAGAGACTCTAACACAGTGCTTCAAGACCGAGAATTGATTCAAACACGATTTCATCAAGTTTAGATGGTAGCATAAAGGAGATAGTCACTTACAAGGGATAGATTTGTGCTGGCAAACTCAAGTTGGCCGGCGTGACATCAACAGTTTGCGAACATGTTGGCAAACTGTTGACTGTTGGCGACAAATAAAACTTGTTTCTATTCTTGCCAACCTTTTTTGCCAACTTTTTGGAGTTGACAAACTCGCATTTGACGTACGAACGTTTGCACAGTGCAACTTCAGTATGTGCAACCGCAATTACGTTTTACAGGATTCTCGCACTTTCAACCTCGAGAAGATAGAACCCTGAGAACGATATTGAGGTGTCAGTATGGACGTTTGTCGTGCGAAAACACGAGAACTTTTTACAGTACGCCAACTTTAGCTTGTGGTATGAAGGCGCCACAACACCACAGTACCGCTCTAAAGTAAGTTACCAGTTGCGTCTCGTTTCCCGCACTACGCGAATCGCGCGATGCGATTCCCGTAGCGCGAGAGTCACCGTAGTTTAGCATGAAGAACTTACTCAGAACACTAAGAGAAGCATTTGCCCATTTTGAGCCATGACTGTTGGTAGCCACACAGGTGTATTTCCCACTGTCGCTCTTCTGACTCAAGCTAATCCGCAGTGAACCAGTCGACATCTTTAAATATCGCCCGTTATTTGCAAAATTAATAGCTACGTCATTCTTTTTCCAGGATATGGTGGGTGTAGGACTTCCTCTCCCTTTGCACTCCAACTCTACAGTTTCATTTACAAGGGCAGTGGTATCTTTAGGTAGGACATCAATCCACACATCTACAGCTGAGATAAGAAACCGTAAACAAAATATGTTAAAACAAGACGCTGTGGGAGCGTATACTTGGGCGTCGTTGTATTAGGCATATTGGAGAATAATTGTCTTGGGAATCTGAATGCACGTTATTTCACGGTTTGATGATTGGGAGTATTCGGATAGTGTGAGTAGTCTAACAAAGAAGCGCGTTAACCGTCTAAAACAAGAAGACACAGTACACTTAGCGTGTGAGATCGCACGCAAATTATTAAAGTAGCGTGTCCACTGTGTCAAAAGACGAGTACATACAATGTACTGAAAAATACAAATTGATGCCTACTTTGTACTTACCGTTGAAAAAAAGGCCGTATGTCAGAGTTTCCCGATGGTTGTTATTGGTTTTAGCTAAATCTTGCAACTAGCTGGTCTGTGTTTCCGACACTTTTGAAGTGAATGCAAATGTAGCCGCAAAGTGGCCTTTCGAAGCCATGATGTAATTGCCTGGTCCGGACCCGTGGTCAAAACAACTTTTCCAATTGAAAGTTTTGCTGGAAGTATTCCCGCCTTTATTATAATAAAGTTTGAATGAAACTTATAAATTTAATCAAAGTTAACGACAGAAGTGATAATTTAGGAGGAGATAAACAAATTTAGCCCTTTGAAATATATTTTTTCAGTTGAGGTAAAAATGTTGCAATTTGCATAGAATGTGAAAGTAATTTGAAACCTTTCCAGTAACGCATAACGCAGCTGTTTCGTAAAACATCTCGCAATCAGACACACGAAAATATATCCAGTTTTTATTCCTCTGTATCCGAAACACAGAAAAGAAAATTAAATGAAAAAGTGATCGCTTTAAGGTTATTTTTGCCCGAGAAACATTCACTAGCGGAAGCAAAACTCGCAAGAAACGTCTCGCAAGACACCGCGTGCATAGTTTACATCTTCTCTCGGCGGTGAATTTTTGCACCCAAAGTTTCAGTTGTCTGTTGTGTTCTTTCAACTTCACGAAATCAAAATTAATGAAAGGCAAACAACCGAAAGAAGTGAAATTAATTGGGATTCCTACTACGCTTATATTTCTTCCTTCGCTGTCCACTTCTTATTAAATAAGCGCTATGTATGTATTCGTCTAAATTATCTTCTTCATGTTCGTTTTAACATGTTTTAGCGGGTTTCCGTCATGAAGGTATCGTAGAATTAATCGCGAGTGTCAAATACTTTCGCAGTGTCTTCTTGAGTAATTTCCTTACGCATATTGAATATGAAACTGTTAGATGCAACAGAGAAAACACAACTCGCACTTTGTGACGTTCGCCTCGCATCAACAAACAACAGGTGTACTCCACCGCGGTCAAACAAAAGAAATTTGCAAAAGTTAACCAAAGTACTTCAAAGTTAAGGTTGTCATTTTCACTGTTTATTAAAAGTTTCATATATTGACAATACACTGTCAACTCACTAAACGTTTTGAAAGTTTACTAAAAAAAGTTCTAAGCGTTTGAAAACTACGAACCGCAGAACTTAACTGTCGGCGCCATTTGCCAACACAATTTTGCTCAGGCACGAAGCGTTTTGATCAGTTTTCAACGATCGAAAAGAAGCTCGTTATTTTGAGCCGGAAAGATGAAAAGATAGTTACATAAACTAATTATTTTATACATCCTTGCCCACGTTTCCACTTAATTCTAAATGAATCCCACCAAATAAAACGAAAAACGCCTCGGACGTGTGACCGCGGTGAATGAAGGTTTAAATAATCCCGCCGTCACCAGAGTTGCGCAATACTGCACATTTGTGGACGACCAAACTGCATTTTAATACTTGGTCGCTACGCCCAAGTAATAAATTGGTTGTAGCTCATCTGAAACTAAAAGTATTTAGAAGCGTTTCCCAAACTGTATTTAAATAAAACGATCTGAATTTTCATCATTCGCTATGATCTTCATCCAAGTATTAAAAGGACACTGTCCCGGCTGAAATGTCGTGTTTTCATGATTGTGGCCAGGAACTTGCTTTAAGCTTACTTTATTATCTTGAAATTGGAACAAACCATCGCCAAAAGTGACAGAAGCAAAGAAATATGAACTAAACTGACAAAATAACGGCTAGAAAAGTCAAAATTTCCAAGAATGGCAAGTTTGATTTCTTGACTGCCAGACAATAAATCAAATTTCATGAACTGCAATCCACTTCAATCCTTGCAATCCTGCACTTTTATCTACAAACTACTGGTTTTGTTTTGCTCTATAGAATCTTTTTATCCAACTAACTTGTATATTTGGTGGCATTTGGCGATATAACGTAGAAATAAGCTAAACCAAATTTTGCTATTTCGGTCCCTTTAATGTCCCTTTGATGACGAAAAAAGTGATTAATCGTTTAATAACGGCTTCATATACAGAATATACAGTATCCATGAGAAATCTATGCACGCGTTAATTGTATTTGTATCCACCATGAAATGCCATGACTATAAGAATAAACGTTTTGTCCAGTCCAGTGATTTCTGTTCATAGCTGCCTAATATCACAACTGTACAAATATGTGAAGTGATGCGTAATGTGAGGGGAGTGGAGTGGAGAAGGGAAAAACGCTACAGCTAACGGAGCAAATGCAGAGAGTTGAATGGGAGCAAATAAGAGTTGAAACGTGTGCATGAGAACGGGAGCAACAATTTATTTGGCTCTTGTCAACTCTCGAGGAATCAGGTCATATTTGGCCTAAACTAAACACTAATATTAATTCAGAGAATATCACTTACGTCTAACATTAAGCATTGCTGTGATTATTGCCTCGCCAGCGTCATTTGTTGCAACACACTGTACAGTGCCTGTATCTCCAGACTGAAGACTTGTGAACTTAAGTTCTTTTTTGCCGTTGATCTGAATTCTTCCTGTGGGCGAGGGTGGAACTTTTGCTCCGTTATGAAACCAAGAAATTGTTGGCTGTGGAATTCCACTTGCGTTGCATGCAAATATTGCTATTCGCTGAGGGAGCTTATCTACATTTCTTGGTTGGACTGTGAATCTGGGTTGAACTAAAAAATGAAACAGAAAGACCATGGATGAATTCACAACAAAAAAAGGAAAATGGCAACAAACAAGCGAGAGCGGTATAACCTCATTATATACAACGTAAACTGCAGTGCATATGAAAACTGCCCTGTCAACACGTTTACCTTTTCTGTTTCTACGTGTATGGTGCTGTTTATAACTTCAGTTAAACCTGTATTGAGCGGACACCATATTAAGTGGACACCCTCCATTAAGCGGACAGTAGCCAAAATTTTGTTCCCAAGTTTACTGTAAAGAATACCTGTATTAAACGGACACCTCTATTAAGCGGAACCGGATACCTCAAGGTTGACTCAAATGGTTGTTCTATTGCTTGAAACCTGCATTAAACGGACACTTAAAAGTATGGACTCAAGCCATTAAAGACAAAATCATACTTTTCTTGTGGTCTATGCGACCAGTTGGTCCTAATTGGAGAGCAAAGAAAGGGCATGCTGAACGGAAGAATGAAAGAAGGAGTCAGCTAGTTTTAACCTTATTGATTGGTTGAGTTGTTGTTGGACTATTCTCGTTACCATGGATAAGAGAATTTTGGGAACCTGTTTTAAGGGTACACCCTGTATAACGCAGACAATACATCATTCCAAAAGGGTGTCCGCTTAATACAGGTTTGACTGTATGTACAAGGGGGCTCTACTCTTGCTTTCATGTGAACATTCAAATGAAAGCTTACGTGTGCATAAGAAGTGCTTTCTTGTGGTTCTGCAGGGGTGTAGCTAAGAAAAAACTAAGCAGGCTCATTGACAAGCCCAGCCGGTTTTTCTGGCTTGTGCACCTTCAAAATCACCCTGAATTTTCACTGTTTTCTAGTGAAGTTTCGGCCGGTAATAAGTTCTCTTTCAGCTGGTGAAATTAGCCAGTAACCGGCTTTGAGCTACATCCCTGGTACTGTTTATTATATTGTACAAGTTATCTCTAATTTTTTTGAGTCTGTGGATGAAATCCTACAGTGTGAAGATTCAAATAAAAGTGGTACTTTCTTCACTTCTCTGGAATAAACCCTGAAAAAAAAAAACACAAAAACACACAATAGAAAATCTGAGTACCAATAACTGTCAGATTTGCAGTTCTTTTTCTGCCGTTCGCATGACATTCATAATCTCCTTCATCAGCTTTGTTTGGATTGTGCACTGTAAGTCTCTTCTTGTATTGATGAAATGAAAATTTTGAACTACTAGAAATTGCTTGTCCATTTTTTGTCCATGATAAGGTGGGCATTGGTCTGAAGCAAAATAAAAAAGGTAAAGTATTAAATGACAGCCATTAAAAATCAGTATGAGGAATAATTAAATTTCCAAAACTGTACTATATTTACCTTCCACTTCCAAAGCATTCAAACGTAACACTGGATGTTTGTCCACTTATAGCCACCTGATTGGTGGGACCAAGAATAATTTCGGATGGTGTCGTTGCTACATCCCTTACTGCAATATTAAAACAGGAAAAATTAAGGTGCTGCTACACAAGGCATTTTTTTCCCGATGAGAGCTGCTGCAAGACAAGTTGTGGATAAAATTGCATGTGTATAAACACCCTCTCTTCAGAACTTGTCTTGCAACAACAAATTGCATTGAGAGTTGCAAAAAAGTTGAACACTTGTCTACTTTTTGCAACATTGCAAGGCTAGTTGAAGCATATAACATGTATTCGGCAACTTGTCTTGCCATGCCCTTGTCAGTGTTGCATTGCCATCACAAGAAAAAAATTGCCTGGTGTAACAGCATCTTTACTTTTATTCTACAATTAAAACATTGGGAATTACTTTAACTTTGTTCATGTGACTTTATTCAAGTTCAACAAACTTGGCAGGGGCACCCCAACAGCTGGCGCCAATTACTGTAGAGGGTGCCGGCAGCATGTTACCTGATTCTCCATTAGAAGAGATGGATGATACATTTTATCCACAATGACTCTATAACACTCACATGAAAAATTTATTGTAATAGGACCTCGGATAAAGGAACCCCCAGTAACTGTATTCCGAACAGTTGATCGATAGAGAGCTAAATCGGGTGTGTCCATATTTCCAATGTACAGGTTTCCAGCAGCAGAAATGCTGATCCGTTGGTCCTCTTGCAATACAATGTTATCTTTTCTCCAGGTAAAGGTGGGCTTGGGGAAGCTTTTAACCTTGGGGTACTCATATGTCAGTCCTCCGCCTTCAACTGCACTTGTACTGGATGAACCAACATTTGGGGTCACTTCAAGATCTATAATTGTAAAAACAAGTGTCATGTATGCGTCTTAGTCTATAACCAATGACGTAATCTTGTAAAGTACTCAAAGCATGATGGGTATTAAAAAAGCATGAGATTGTAACAATATGGCGTCCTGTTTGCTGAGTTCATGACAACAAGGTGCCCAAAAGAAACTAAAATACGTGTAATCAATGAAGGGCTGAGGGCATAACTGCCACATATCACTTTTTAGCTTAACTTTTGTTGTTGTTGTTGCTTTTTTTCTATTTTAGATTTGGCCTTTTTTATAGCATGCAGACTTGGATTAATATGCCACTTTTGTTTCATTAATGATTTGGTTGCATATTTTCTGCACACTACAATCAAGGGCAGCTTTTGTTAACAGAGGCCAAATTACATATTTAAAACCAGAGCAATGTTTCTCTGCTACATTTTCATGCATGGTAAAAAAAGGCAAAGCAGAAAAAACATCAACCAGTAAAATTAATTCAAATCATCCATTTCATGGTTGCCTTTATTAAAATAAGTAATGATCCGCATAAGAAGGAAAGTGCTGAAACGCAATGCACGATGGAATGTAAACTTTTTTCATTGTTACAATTAGTGATCTCATTGGCCTAGACTCGAAAACCGCTAAAAAGTTAAGGTTCAAGGTGCATTTTGTCTATAAATTATTTTAAGGTTTCAAGTAATTTGAGACCCAATCGCACAACATGCAATTTTTAAAAGATATTGTATTTGGAGAACTTCATCAAAGAAGCAAAATTATAAGCTATTGTCTTCTGCTATTCTGATTGGTTAAGCACAAACATTTCCCAAAATTTATTTGATGCAAATGGATTTTCTTTATTTTTATACTGAAATATAATTATGAACCATCAGCCCCTCCTCTATTCTTAAAATCAAAGATATTCTATGTGGGAAAGAGCCAATGCGGCAGAACAATGAAGTTTACGGTAGTTCTTATGCGAAGCATCACTTAAATATAAAACACCAGCATTCCAAACCAAGAAAAAAGTTAATCACCCAAGACATTAAGGGCAAGTAAAGGTCACTTGTCTTCAACTAGTTTTAACTGTCTACCAGTAATTGGATCGAAGCAACCACTGCTTCTCAACCATGGTTTCACTGATTATAAGGCAGCTACTGGCAGTGTACAGGCATTCATTAAAACATTAACTGACCACCTACTTTGTCTTCAATTTCACTTTAATTAATGCTTATGAGAATTGTCTCAAACTGCTGCCTTCTTTGACTAACTCTGACTCCTACCTTAAAAAGTTATTAAAACCCAGTTTAATCAGTTTAGTCTAGAGTGGGATCATGACCTTTTTACATTAAATACTTCTGAAATGCAAAGAAACTCTTCCTTTGAGATCTGACCGGAAACCTCGGAAATTTTGGCTGAATGGAATGTGCCCCAGTTCAGACAACTCTAAGTGTGCAAAAGAAATTCTGACTTAACTCACATGACACTTGAATCATCACTCTTTCAGATCTCACTTTTCCACCATTATTCCTGGCGATGCAGTAGAAATATCCATCATCCTGACCATGTTGCAGATTACTGATAGTAAGTCTACCTGTACTTGATTGGTGGTTATATTTACTTCCTGAAATGTCTTTGCTGTAACCATTAAAATTTGTCGCAAACCACTGATAACTGCTGGCTGCAGTGGCTTGACAGTAGAGTGAGACACTGTCTCCATCTTGAAAGGTCGCAGGGGTCCTGCCAACTACTAAATTAGATGGTGGGTTTTCTGGATAGACAGAAATTTGTAACACAATATTTTAATACTTTTATATTGAAGAGAATTTTACTAGCTAGACAGACTTGATTAAGCCTGGATGAATAGGGCTAAAAGGCTTAACATTCATTTCAGGTTCTGAATAATGATAGCCAATTAATTAATGATAAAATTCAGTGGGCTTGATCAGTGCTAAACTGGGTTATGAGGGATGTCATATCAGTGGGTGATGAAACAGCAGCTGGTACAGCTGTAATTATTAGAATTATTTAACCTTTAGAGTTTATACAAGATATCGTAAACAAAGATAAACAGGACATACAAACCTCATGTGTTATAAGCATTGTGCCAACATACCGTAATACATGTACGTGTACAATAAAATTATCTGCTCCACTACAACAGCTATTTTGATCTCATGTTATCAGGCTAACTCCTTGTTTATCTAGCACTTACATGTATATTTATCACGACACATGACACTTTTAACATTACTGATCCTAGCAGTATGCAGGACACATGTCATACATGAACCTAGTATATGGCCTAGCTTGCCACAAGTCTCTCATACTGTAGCTCAGTGGTTAGAGCATCCGACCGGTATGTGGAATGTCATACTACGATTTTATTCGTGTGGGGGACATTACATCTTTCTCCTATAAAGCATTGTAGTTTAAAATTTTATGTTCTCCTTTTCTGTCTATGGCTCTGTATAAAATATTAGCAGTTATTATTTAATTGCTACCAATAAATTCAAAGTCTATTGTTATCATGTCCTAAAAACTTAATTAGTGACTGGGCCGTTTTACTTGTTTTTCTTTTCTGGCCTCTGAAATGTTCTAGTTTGTTGAGTACACAATTAATTCATTACAAAAAAATAATTAAAAACATTCATCGTAGGCCTGCCATTACATGTTTACATATAATCACTTTTTACATGTATGCAAGTCATAAATATTCGTTGCCTGCAGCACAACATAATTTATTTTCCCACGAGTCTACATGTATTTCTGGAAGAGATTTATGTAAAAACAAACAGTAAGCTTATAAGCGTACCATATTTTCATTTAATTTTTTTTCGTCACAAAACATAAACACGGTAGCTACACTGTAGTGGAAGACATTAACACGCGATTTAATTTCACCTGACTTCACGATCAAAATCTGACGCTAAAATAAATAAAATATCAAGTTCGAAGCAGGTTGTACGCACATGCTTCACCGTTATCATGCGAAGAACGTACGATCACGCAATCTAAAAATATCTGCGGAAACATGAAACACTTTAGCTACATGTCGGGAGTAAAAAAAAGTGTACGTTACTGACAAACAAAGTCTGTAGTTTTGCGAGGTCGAAGTCCTTTTGAATAAAATACATTTAAATTAGAAAATCTCCCACTGCTTTTTAATAAAGATGATGTTCGTGCTGAGACCGATTCAAAAAACGAGATCTTTAAAAGCTAGCCAACTGACAAATGAGAAAGAGACGAAAAAAAAATCTATATCCGTCATGACTGTAGGTTGCCAAGAAATGTTGATTTCAACCATGGAAGCCCCCCAATCACATGGCTGCAACTAACGTGATGAATGTGTATAAACTAAGGCAAAAGATAATTCATAAATAACGCGAATGCTAAAATCAACGCTAAATACGTATCACTATAACTCCATAACTAAGGCAACGAAGTTTGTGAGCAAATTGAGATCTCATATTTACTCTTGATGACAGCATTAAGTCAATATGGTCTTTTACTTATGTCAGAACTAAGGCAAATATAAGCTGAGCTAATTTCAGTTTTTTAACAGCCAACTAAGCAAAGAAATTTCTTTAAAAACGTCAGTCAACCAGAGCAGAAGTTGAGTTAATTGTTTATGATAAATTTCGAGCAAGTTGTTGATCAGGGTTTCTCGGTTGTTTGAGTGTACACTTCAAATGTTCAGAATTAAAATTACGGTGCCTTAATTATACCGCGCGTATTAGAAGACTAAACTATAATTAAGGTTACATAGACTAACCTGCTTTTATTGCAACCCAACAAAGGAGAAGAACTAAAAGTCCTCTTTGTTGATCGGCCATAGTAAAGTTAGATCAAAGGTGCTTTTTGTATCGTTTCATCAACGGAAATAATCAATAGGTGTCAAGAATTAGGCTTCTTCGATCCTGGCGCGCAGATTTGACAAGGATTTCTTGCAGACGTGCGGAGTCCCCTTCTCAGGTTATGCTCCAAGTAACATAAATCTAAGATGTAATGAAATTTTGACGTAACTGCTGTCGAAGAACTTGACTTCAACCCAGATTAATTCAACAATGAAGTTGTACCAAGGTTAATAGCAGTCGATGGATCGATTCGCGGAAGGATTCAATTCGCCGCGAAGGATTCGCGCGTAAAATTTCCTACGCAAGAAGACATCCGTATTCTTGCCATAACTGGATTTATATCAAACAACAATTGTCTGTGCATTTCTGTGCTTCCTTGACTTGAACAATTCTTCGGATGATTCAAACTTTCAAACGGAAACAACCAAAGTACCATAGCCCACGATAAACATAACAATAGCCTTCGCGTCACGTGGTATATACAGAGTGTTAGGATTGGTTAGTTATTAAAAATATGATACCACGCTTCGACAACTCTACACAATACATCTGACAATGCAAGGATTTAGCTGACAATCAACGAGCGAAAACCCCTAGGAAAAACAAAACATTTGCATTATAAAAGAACAAAAAGGGACAGCCAATACATGACACATAAAAACACTCGATCGACTCTTCAGAAAAATTCATTTACAATGTCAACATAATGAATTTGTGGTACAGTTTTGGATTCTAGACGGTATTAACACTTGTTTTTCATCTGTCTTTATATAGACTGAGAAGAGATAAGCTGAAAGGAGCTGTTCTTCACTAGATTCTTTTGATCTCAGTCACTTGTCTCGCACGCGAATAAAGCAAGCCGATAATTGGTTTTGCTGACAGCTTTATGTGGGCGTATATCGAAATCCTTGAGATGTAATTATCAAACGCAGTTAGATTTCACAATTTTTTACAACCTAACCGCAAAAACAATTTGTTGAAGACATCACGCTAAGGCGGTTGGAACCTTACTTTATAAATTTGCAATTAACTCAACTATGACAGCTACTAGCGTTGTTTTCAGTATTCACAAAACCACTAGACCATAAACTTGATATTAGGATTGTGCGTTCCATGAACACTGTAAAAAATGTTGACTTTCCGAACAGCCAATACTAATATAGATGAGGTTAACCACGAAAAAAAATTTTGAGCTTTGACATAAAGAATGTAGTCTAGTAATGAAAACTTCGCCCAAGCGCAACATGTCTAATTTATACTCTCGGGTTGGTCTTTGCACGAAATAGATCTGCTAAGAACAATGTAAGAATAGACATTACTTGCTCTCTTGAAGATTAGACCCCTTATTTAAATGAAAAAAGAAAGAAGAGATTAAACTTTTATTCCACGCAAGAACGCCACACTTTGATTATTGCTTACAAGCGTGTCATTATGATGCGAGAGACTTTGCTTTTCAGTTTCATGAGTTATTTTGTCTGAGACGAGAGCGCGATTAAGGATCAAGTCTAGCCCCTTGTCTAAGTACAAATTTAATGTCTGCAGCAACACGGTGAAAGCGACAGCAATTTACTGAACTGAACCAGAAATCGTTCTCAGTTGGTCAGTTAGAGCTTCGCACAGTTGGATCTGCAAGTCTGTGTTTCTAGATCTGCCGTCGTGTTTTAGTTCGGACTTTAGACAACAACGATTTACTCCCGGGGAGCAGCTCCACCACGACCCCTCAAGCATGTTAATTGCTTTTAATAATTACTGATCGTGTTTAAATAAAGGATCTACTACTACCACTACTTTAAGTTGGAAACCCTATACTTGGCTCGCCAAAACACTCTGCCCTGTAATAGACCAACTATAATATTGACGATTACAAGCTTTATATTACATATAGCTTCTGTTACAATGTACATTCCCGTGCGCTTATGCCAAAAGCGAGCCAGCATTTCGATCCAGCTACCCGTCGAAGCGGCGTCGCACGAATGTTCGTCAGGAAACACTCAGGATATTTTTTAAAGATTCTATGTTGTTCTCGAGTCACAATTTGCAGAACTTATTGAACAGGTTATGTTATTAATCATAGGATGTTCACTCGATTAATGATCCCGCAAAATATTGTCTGAATTTGTGCCACGAAAGCATGACAATTTCATCGTTTGGTTAAGGGAGTCGGGGCACATCAAAACTGAGGAATAGTAAACAAGGCAGCTAATCGGTGCAATTGTTTTTTTTCTCAAAAAAACTTAAGTAATTTGAAAACAACCACTGCGTGGAGTTAATTGTGGGTCATTGCATATGTTTTCATCCATTATGAAAATTTTCACCAAGACAGTTAAATTGCTTTTGTACCTTGGACTGAACCAAGACACTCCCGAATTCCCGGAGCTTCTAGTTGTTCCTGAGTGGGATCAATTTTGATTCGCCAATTCAGTATTTATTAATTCCTTTTGTAATATGCAAAACAAACTTAACTATTGATAGCCACATAATACTCCTTGGTTCTAAAAAAAGCCAATAAAAGCAACCGTTTGAAAAGGGATTAGTGCATTTTTATTCACTTAAAAACAGAAACAGCGGGAGCCGAAAATTCCACTGTTGGGACGGTTTGTTATTATCTGTATTGCTTATTTTGACGGCAAAGTATTGGCCAAGTTTTCTTTATGCGCTGATTTGGTCAAACTGTGATGGACAAAAAAGACTTCAAATCAAGGACTTGGATTATAACTCCTAACTGCTAATTAACTAAAGGCGGTTCAATTTATCAGTTCAGTTCTAATTCACAATTGCCGTAGGCTTTTTGTTGCAGCTGGAGTTGCAGCTGAAGTTATTCCTGTTCATCGCCTTCAATAGATTAAAATAAACATTAATCTTGTGCTTATATAAAAGTATCAAAGACTGATCATCGATATATAGTAATCATAAAAAGGTGCAAGACATTTAGTCGGGGTCGAGTTTAAGTGGAGCGAGCGACTGTACTTTTTGCAAATACCCAAAGTCTATCGCTTTTAAAATAAATGATTTGTTATTCGGCACTATAAAACCTCATTTTCTCGCTTTGCATTCGGCCAAGATAGTGAACTGTTATGTCAACATTCCACGGTTTTATTTATTTATCTTTTTCAGCATTGAAATTAAGAAAAAACACGCGTTAGGTGGTAATGCACATGAGCAGATAGCATGGGTGGATCACTTGCATGCTATCTTTTCTCTAAACGGAAAATTGAAACGACGGAGAAATAAAAAAGAAGTTCTTTCAGTGCAGATCTAATGATCGCCTTAGGCTTTTTGTTGCAGCTGAAGTTACTCCTTGATTTATCGCCACTGAACTGTACCTTGAATAGATCTATTAACCTTTTACAAAAGTATCGTCTACGTTGTAAAAACTCTCGGTGGGTGGTAATGTGCATGCATGGGCAGATATAGATATCATGGGTGTAATGACTTGCATTTTCTCTCAAGGAAACTTGAAACGACGAAGAAATAGGAAAGAAGTTCTCAATCTCACTGCAGGACATCAGGTCGATAGGGGGAAAGGGTTCAAAGAAAAATGCCTGCGATCACGCTCGCCGTTGTAGCTAATATAATTGTATCACATAGTTGCGGCGAAGGCGCGAAAGAAAGACGGCGAGGAGACTGAAACATGCACTATTGTTATTGGGGTATTGTTAGAGGGTAATATATTTATTGTGGGTTAGGCTCAATGCAATCACCAGCACAGCTCCAGAATTTCAAGTGCTACCCTTTAGTTCTGACAAAGGACCAACGCTCAAAACGTCAATTTGATGTAGCCCGAAGTCAGTTGATACCAACATTTTTTTTTATTAATTCCAAAGTACAACAATGACAATAATTATCACATACATGTATACATCATACCCACACACCTATACATACATGCAATCACATAATCCTTACATCAGCTTGTTCTAATACTATGCCTATGTATTTAACAAGTGCTTTATGTAAATAAATTACTTACAAAATCCGTTTAGATTAATTAGATTACAAATTGGATTACAAAGTCCACTTGTCCATTAATTTTTGTAGACTTTTATTCTTGGTACAGATATATTTTTCTGTTTCATATTTAATATTTACCCTAACTATAAAACTATCTATGTTCGGAAGTACTTCATTCCTTCTGCAACTCCACAAATATATTTTCCCTATAAGTGTAAGATAATTAAGCAAGGGACATTCGGAAGTTGGAATGCCAATCCAAATTTCCTTTAAAGTTAGGTGAACAAGTTGTTTTCTTAACACAAAATAGTATGATTCAACACGTTTCCAAAATGAATTCGAATAAGGACAATCACAGAGGAAGTGTTTAATCGTTTCTGATTCCTTTTTGCAAAAAGAGCACAAATTATCTGTCCTGTAACCAATTTTAAACAACTTCGAATTGGTAAAAAGTATAGAATTAAGTACTTTAAATTGAAAGGCTTTTGACATAAGGTTCAAAAGCGACAGAATTGGGCAAGAGGAATGCTTCTTTAAGATCGTCGTTAGATAAATCAAAATCCAACTTCAATAATAATCCTTTGATTTCCTTTTTGTTATGTCGAACATGCCATCATTGATTTTAAAGGAAGGAATTGCATTAAAGCTCCTGGAATCCGAGCGATTAAGAATTTTTAAGTTAGCTGGTATTGAATGTCGCATACTAGTCCATTCCAGGAAGTTTGTCTTTGTAACATTTTGAGCGATCTGTTCATAGGATTCCATATTGCTCAGGTCAGAATGTAAGTCGCTTATATTCCAGACACCACTGATGTCATAATATTTCTTGTAAAAAAATGGCTTGTTGTCTATTCTGATATCTTGATTAAGAAAAATGTGTGTTTTTGGAATAACATTTTTCGTTTTCCAATGCTATTTTCCTCTCCCATTCAAGAACAAGACACACAGCAATGTGGAGAATAATGGATGTGCCGCGGGGTGTCAGTAAAACGCAGGGCCGGGGCCGGGATCGGGATCGGGATCGGGATCGGGATCGGGATCGGCGTCGGGGTGATAATGATGATGATAACTTGATTTAAGTTCGGGTTGTTGGGGCTGATTAGGTCCCTTGCAATAGTATGCTAATAGGCCGAGTGAGGTAGGCCCTTATCGATTGTGCTGGTAAAAGTAGCATATTATGCTACTAGCAGTGCCCGATTTTTTTCCAAATTATGCTCAAAATTATGTTCGTTTTTGAAAATTATGCTACTTTTTCTTAAAGTAAAGTTTCACGTCAGAAAAATCGTCGTATCTATCTGTACATTGCTTGACGCCATTTTTTTGCCTGTGAAGGCGGAACTGAGACCGACCGGCAATCTTTACTTCCGGTGAACCCAGTCCTCTAGATGACGAACGACGGTAACCTTCTTCACCCTCCCCCGGACGAATGAAAATAGACTGAACCATGGAGAGAACTTGAAAATAATCAATCTTAGAGACCAAGCAAGTCATGGCACTGGTAACGTTCCCTTAAAAAAATATGCCGATTATGCTAGCAGTGCTACTTTTATAAAAAGTGCAAAAATTATGCTAGCACAATCGATAAGGGCCTAGAGTGAGGAAAGTGTCTTCTTTCTTTTCTATTATTTTATATTTTATATATTTCAACTCGACCGCCTCCTGGTTAGCTCAGTTGATAGAGCGGACGGACCAACACTCAGGGTCTTAAAATAACTAAGGATGAAGGTGCTGCCTTTGCTATGACATCGGCAAAAATGGTTAGACCTTCACGTGCGGCTCGGATGACCACGTAGAAATGGCGATCCCGTCTCCCATGGGGACGTAAAAGAACCACTGAGGACGTAACAAACCCTGGCTGCGACCATCCTCAGTGTTACTTGTTCAGGGGTGGGGTGGGTCTGATTGATTGTGAAGCGCATTTGAATATGTATATAGAATTTGCGCTTTGCAAATGCATATTATTATTATTATTATTATTATTATTATTATTGTTATTATTATTATTACAAGTGAAACCGTAAATAATATATTATAATTAATTTAACATAATATTCCATAGCCTATAGTCCAAAAAAGAACTTCAACAACGTTGAAGAAAAATCTGCGCCATTCAAGTAAATCCTGTAAATAAACATATGTGTACACCACATGGCCTGCTTTTCAAAGGTGCTAATTGTGGTGTTGGGTTCATACTAAATATATAGAATTTGAGGGGGCAGAAAAAAAAAATGCGCTGACCCTTAATAGTAAATAGAGGTTATTCAGCTTAAAGTTGTGTAATACGGCTAAGTATTTACTGACGAGTAAAAATGCCCAGCCGTATTACACAACTTTTCACTGAATAAATGTTTATTTTACGACAGAAATATTCTCCCAAAGGCTACGTTTTTGAAGCTGTTTTTCCTAGTGCACGGTCAGAAGAGTGTAATAACGTGTCATATTTGCACTCGTTTTGATGCATATTTGCACTCTAGAATGCTACAATGTATGTCAAATAATAATGTATCATACATTGTACATTTGCACTTGTTTTGGTGCATACAGTATTTGCAATGTCAAATGCTACATGTATGTTGCATAATAACGCTATATACATTGATTTATAATACAGCAGTATTTTAAAATATATATATTTATTTAAATTTCAATGATAATACATTAAAAAGACTTTCTGACACACATAAAAGGTAATTGATTCGACAAAATCTACTGGTCATTATTATTAAACTATTGTCATTTTCCATATCTTCCCTATATCAGTGTACATTCACTTGGAAGATGACAAAGCTTTAGAAAAAAGTAAGATCATTGTCATGATGCTTAAACTCTCTATTCTGTATGATCTGGGGATGATCAAACCGTACATGTACATGTAATAAAACCAATTCACTAAGAAGAATGTCCTATCCAAGTGATCTAAATCACTTTGACAGCTCCTCAATTTTTTTGTTTATTACTTTAATTTGCTATTTGTTTTCATGTTTTTTAAGAAAGAAAGAAAGTTTCAATGTACATGTACCTCAATACAACCTTAAATTTTTGCAATAATCACTGGGTGGCCATTTTTGCAGCACCCAAAAATGGCCACAGACAGAACCTCAGAAACCAATGTACCCTGGTTGAGAACAACCCTTTAATGATTTAAAGGGAAGGTCAGATAATTACACTACAACGCTTTTTACAAACAGACAGTATCATTATTAATTGTAAAAAATTTCCTTCACTGTTTCAGTCGTAGAAAATCCACCTTATGCTTATACTGAATATACCAAGGGATGCCTCTTCAACAGTCTGTTGATTAGAAATAGAAAACTTTTAATTTAAGCATGTTTGCACTTATTGTTTATGTGCATCCTTACTGCACATACAGTTTGTCACAATGCCATCCTACATCATGCAACTCAGCCTGTGCACAGAGGAAGAAAACTAACCACATGAATGGTTGGTAGCTATTGCATTAACTTTGCTAAATAAAAGTTGGTGTCACCTCCATTTTTTTGCATTCTTTTTTTTTAACTCATTTATTTATCCGGGGACATTTGATTAGCATAAATACACACTGTGGCTAGTTTAAACACTACCCTGCCCCCCTCACATGAGTTAACCCCCCCCCCCCCCCCCCCCAAGGGCCATAAATACATGTATTTAAATACAATTGTATTCAGTTTTCTTACTTTTCTTCATTAAGAACCATCTTCCTAAGAACTCATGGATCAAAACGTTTTGGCTGAATGAAATTGGCAATGCAATTACTGTCGATATGCAATGAAAGAGACAATTTCTTGCAAGTTATGTTCTGAGCATGTGTAGTCCATATAATAGACAATGATAATATAATAGGTAAAAGACAATGGGTTTCTTTTCCTTATTAGTATTCTTTGTATAAAGAATACTAATGTTGGTAGTAATTATTCAGGATTCTTAGTACAACAAATACTGTACTACTGTTTTACAATATCTATGTATATGGAATCTTCTCCAACAAAATTAGCAACCAACAGTTTAGCAAGTAAGCCGTTATTTGAATGACACCAGCGCCCACGTGTAAATTGGTAAGAAAGCGAGTGGTTCAGAGATGCAAGCTGCTCATTTCTACTCATTCACTGCCACTGAATAAAAATTGTTAGACATTTTATCCACCGTACCTGTCAACTTTGGTATAGCATTTTTCATGGATTATTTTTTTCCTCAGAACTTTAAAATACCAAAACTTTCGACAGTTGCCGGGAAGCCATGGTCACCTCATCGAAGGGACATGCTTTTGGCAGTTTGTGTTTGAAGCCGTTCAAAACACTCACAGCACGTGTTTTATCAAGTCTAAAAATTCTCGCGCTTCGCGCTCGAATTTTTAAACTTGATAAAACACTGCTGTTCGTGTTTTAAACATTACATAAACATGCATGTAATATAAACCCACAACCAATTATTCTTATTTACATGGAAACTAATATATTAACAATTTTAAATTAACATACATGTACCTTAGAAAGATCACACATTTGCAATGAGTTTACAATGTGGTAGACTTTTATGTCCATAACCCATGACAGTACATGTAAAGTATGTGATGTTTCCTGGGAGAAACAATTTGATTAATATAGGAAGTGAGCATCTTGAATTGATTGATTAATTTTTCAGACATAAAAAAGGATTAACTGCTGGTATACATGTACCTACTGTAGTTCAGGGCTGTCACTAAGGGCTGGGTGCCGGGGATTTCCCCTGGCTACTATGAGCATGACCCCATACTTTCATAGGAAAATAGAAGGAAAATAGAACCAAAATAACTCCCCAGCTGTTTAATTGCCTGCCTACTAATTGCATTTACCCAACAACTTGAATCTTAGTGACAGCTCTGCTAGCTGAATATTGTAATTATTATTAATAGTAACATTAAATTATTCTTTCACTTTAAGCAAGGCACTGGGGCTTGTAAAAACAGTCTGCAATAGGCCATTTCCGAGTTGCCTTTAGCCTCTCTATCAAAGCGAGGCTAGGTGCGAAAACTTTCATATGAAAATGAGTTTTCATTCACATGCAAATAAAAGTTATTTGCATGTGAATGGAAACTTATTTTCATATGAAAGGTTTCGCACCTAGCCTCGCTTTGATAGAGAGGCTAAAGGCAACTCGAAAATGGCCTATTTGATTGCCTTTCTACAGGTAAACAAAGAACTAATTGTTTGAGTACATGTATATACTTAAGCACTTTACATTTAAGCATTTCATTTTTCCAAGGAGTGGAGTAGACAAGTTCCTTACTGCAGAACACAAGGGTGAGAAAAAAAAGCATCTTTAAATTCCTAATTGTACATGTACATGTAACTGACAATGACAGAAGAGCAAGGCTGATGAAACATGTCTTGCAGAATTGAAACTGTGGTTCTCTTATTACAAAGTACCAGTTACAATTTTAGATCTTTCTTCATGTAGCATCCTTGTATTGGTTTAAATTAATTTTGAGTCAAATTTGGTTAATCCTGTATGGAGATCCAAGATTGTGAACTCTTGGCTGATTTGATACCATCACAATCATATGACCTATCTTAAAGTATATATTAAATCTTTATTACTCATGGCATAGCTGAGGAAGAAGTTATAATTGATTTTTGTCTCACTGATCTGATTAATTGACAAATTATTGAGGCCTTGTGATCTCGTGGCCTCATGTGTGTTAACTTGAGAAGCAGAAAGAAGAATAACTAGCCTGCGGACAGGCTTCCAGTCGGACGGCGGGGTCATGCAAAGAAGGGAAGCCTGCACGCATCCTTCAAAATTGCAGCTACCGCCCATAAGAACCCGCGGATTGCTTTAGCTTGTCAACTGTCAAATTTTAACCAATCAGCACACCCCGAAAGTCAAAATTCAAAATCAAGGTAAACAAATGATGATACACATGAAATCTAGGCGCCCGGTCGCTCGCGAGCGCCATGTCTCACAACTCCCAAAATTACCATACTTTCAGCCTCTGCAATTCAATACCTTAAAGCGGTTAAAATCATTATAAATAAGAGTACGTTGTTTTGTTACAGTTAGCTGAAAACCATCTCTGAGTTATTTATAGTTCTTGTCGCTTCGCTTCGCCGTGTTTGTTTACACACACAATTTCAGCGGTCGGTCGTAGTTAAAAAAAAATCCTTCAGAAGATGTAAAACAAATAAAACCGTCTGCTAAAATAATTCAAAAGCCGTTAGCAACGAAAAATAATTCATGAACGTTTCATTAGTTACGAACGAATTGGTCATTCAGCTGGTCTCCAGGACATGCACTGCACATTAACTCTGATCGCAAACCCGCCATAGAATTCAGAACTGACTGAAAGAGTCGGATAAAAATAATTCTGATCAGAAAGACGACAATAATTCAGAAGAAATCGACAAAACTATTTTTAACCGAGCGACAAAATAGACAACCGATCGCTTATGGCTTCGCCACTCATGGGTACAGCTCCTTGTGAAGATAAAACAAAAATCCGCTGCCTCCCCAGGCAAACTACCAAGAAGCTTATTGAATGGCGATTCAACTCATTCAAGACATGTTTATTATATTTAAACTTTACGCAAGACAATGCGGGGCATTCATGGATGGATAGGACTGTTTGATATTGTGTTCACCGCTTATTGCCACATGGGATTTTTGTTCCAGCAAGTTTTGTGTTTTATATAACTTTGCATTTCAGTCAGCGATGGCGGTTTCCAGTGTCAGCTACTGAATGTAGTTTTACTTTTTAGACACAATTTCATGTTTCTCTAGAAAAGCACTTAAAACATTTGGGAATCAAATACTGCAATGGGTTAAAGACACCACAAGTTCAAGCTGTGTACAGCTTCTTGTTTAATTATACCAAGTTTCATTGTCACAGCTTTCATACTATTGATATTACATGGGAGGACAGAGGGAATCCCCTAATGCACAGTCCAATGAAAGGGCTCTAAGAGCCATGCATCTCATGAATACGAAACAGCGTAAGGATAATTTTAGTTGTTCTTGATGTTTTGTAATTTAGCAGCGTCACTGTGATAATTAACACATCTTAGGATGACAGAAATATCCATTGTGTGAAACGAGACAGCTGGATGAACCGAGTAAGCAAGCAAAGACAGCAATACAGTGACATTTCCCCTAAATGCTCCAAATCCATTTGAAATCCACAAATTGGTTATAATTTTCCATTTAATACTAAGTTGGAAGTCAAAGAATTGAAGAACAAACAGATTATAAACATTTTTGCATGACATAAATATGCACCAAATCATACAAACTCACATGTAACATAAGTTATATAACATCCGCTCACATGTACACTCTGCTATATTAAACTCACGTGCTTCTATTAAACTTCAACTCCTTCTTTGAAATGTAAACCACAACATGTACATGTGACTGTAGTTTTTGAAAGTCTGATTACCTTAGGAGAACAAAATAAACAAAACTTCAAAATAGCAATACAACTGTATGACAGATCTTGTAGTTGATAACAAATTTAATTCTAGAGCATGATGCAAGATGCAGACCCTCAGGTTTTTGTTTTACTTCCACCTCTAATTTCCACTGTCAAAGATCTACTGTACATCTTCGTGCTTGAAATACAGTGAAACAGGTGAAACGAAAGGCAACGAAACATCTTTCTAGCTACACGTCATATTTAAAACCTCTTATAAGTTCAAATGTGGACAAAACATGTCAAGAGCAAGCTTAAAACCTTACCGTATAGCATATGTATTAACTTTGAAAATTACCGCGAAAGCTACACTGTACATGTACCATCAAGCTGATATCAGGGTGTAACATGTCAATAATTTCAATAGTCTATAAAAATCGATCGTTGTAGATTGAATTCAATACTAATCAATCGACAAATATCGGAATTTGATAAAAGCCAATCACACGATTTCTTGTGATTATCGATTTTTTTTACAGTTCGATTTTGATCGATTTCGATCAACAAATATCGAAATATAAAAAATGAAGTTGGCAAACGCGGATAAACGAAGCAGGATCGGCTATGTCAAGACTTTATTTTACCGATTTTACACTGTAATTGGAAGCTCAAATAAACACAAGCTGAAATCAGAAACTACTCTTTTCTTCCAGTAAAAGTGATTCATTTTCATGTCATGTATCATTTTATGTCTTATCAGTGATTTATGTATCTCATTTTTATGCTATTTCTTGATCGCCGCCTTCTGTCATGCTGTCTCACGCTGCTTCTGTCCTGTTCTCATTAAACCTGATTAAACTCCAGCGCTTATCAATTTTAACAGAATTAAACGGCTTTTTGGGGTCCATCAAGCACTGAACGAACCACTGTTTATCTTGGTTTATCATTTCTCAAGGTAATTATTCGATTCTACAGTACATTGAATAACAAACCACTTGGTTGCTCAGTTTTTTTTTATGTAAGCTTAAGTTTATTGCCGTAAAGATTTACTTCAGAGCGGTTTATACTTCAACCTGAAAAGTCGTTCTAGCTATTAAGTCTTATTAGTTTGGTTAATTTCGTAGCCATGAAAATCTTGTGATTATCGACTTTTATCGACAAATTAAACCTGTCGATTGACAATTATCGACAAATATCGAGTACTATCGACTTAAACTGTATCGACTACGTTTTAGATGATCGATTTTGATCGACATGTTACGCCCCTTACGCCCTGTGATATTAATTTTTTTAGCGCTCAGAGTCGCAGACTTTTGCCAATCTCTTTGTAAACAAAATCGCTTTAATAATAATTGTAAACTAGTCAGACGTGCACAATATCAAATAGAAACTAATAATCAATCGCCCCAAACAGTCTAAAATAACCCTGAACCCTGTCTACAGCTGTAGTTGGACATTAGGTTGAAAGTTAAACTTACGTCTTACTACATGTACAGTAATTTAAAACTCAAGTCACCTACCTCAGTTGTCCTTTATCAATCCTCGCGACCGGCGCGAACTAAAGCTGACTTGTTTGCGCTATATCGTAAGTTAGCCACGAAAAGAACAGTTTGCAAAGCAATTTCGCCAGCCTTTTTTCACTAAACAGGACTCTGAATCGACGAAATAAAATAAATTTTCTGTGCTGACGCTACGAGCTGGAAAAATGGCGGATGCTGGACGGTTGGTGTGAAAACTCGAACCAGTCCTCCCGCTGACCATATCGTGCAAACCAGAGCAGGGCAGGGGAGGGGAGGGAAGTGGACCGAAGGGTGAGGGGAGGGTGGGGGAATTAAAAAAAGCTAACCCCTGATCGGTATGAAAGAAAAATGCTACAGAAAAACTGACAACGCCATTGGTAAGAGGTAAGATAAAAACCACTTATGCAGATTTGTTTATAGTTTTAAACTGAAAAGTCGCTGAACAGGATCAGGAAAGGATGGATTTTCAACGTGTAAAACTTTTTTCGTCACCTTCATTTTTACACAGTTTTACTGGAGGAGTAATAATGGCCTTTTTTATACACAAAAATAGCATAAATTTTAACTGGGTGGAAAAACGGGGATTTATTTAAGTTAATAAAAACAGAACTGCAACCGGAACCGAGCCAAAAATCAGTCAACTTCCGTGCGTTCTGGTCACGTGATCCAAGACGTCATACTAATGACGTTGATAAATAATTTAATTTTATTCTTATATCTACCAACATACCAAATTTTTTAACTCTGCATTTCACCCTTTCAAAGATACATGTATACAAAGATACTAGTCCTCAGACCCCTATTTGCTCATGTGTATAGCCCCCTTAATTTTGAAAATCCAGAAGTATACCGGGCATGACGAAATGTTGTAAGCGAATGCCTTCCTTGCCACGTTGACTATATTTGCATTTATCAAACCATGTTTCTAAAAAACGTTTAAAGGCACTTGGGGGCATAGTCACGTGACTGATGACGTCACCGCACTCAGTCAATTTAAATAGGTATTTTATGGTAGGTGTAAATAGCATGTGGTGTAGTATCCTCATACACTCAAAATTGACAGAGTTATTTGGCATCGAAAATTTTTCTGGTGCAAAGGGTGATGGGAAGGTTCTTATTATAATTATAATATATTATTTTAATTATTATTATTATTATTATTATTATTATTATTATTATTATGTTTATTCCTTTAAGGCTCAGGCACAATGTTCTGTCTGGTTGATATTCCCTGGAAGCAGGTTCCAACATGTCACCATGGGTTCCAGGACTTTTCTTTTTTTCCTCTTACAAGGACAGCGCCTTTCTCAGGATCTTTGCTGTACCCAACAATGCTGTTTTCTGAATAGTTTCCATTCTTATGGTTACACCAAGTTGCTTCATGTACTTCTCACAGTTTATTATTATTATTATTATTAACTCAATTTCGGTTATTTGTCGATTTGCGTTCATAGCGATGAATATTCAATTGTAAAGATAAAGTCGAATTCCAGCTTCATCTTTCTGAAATTCGCTTGAATAACGATGCATCGTTTAAAGGGACATTGTTCCGCCGAAATGACGCGCAAGTTTGCTTACTTAATTTCAATTTTATATCTCCAAATGCCACCAAATATACAACTAAATTGAATAAAAAAGACACTATAGAGCAATAGAAGCAGTAGCTTGGAGAAAAAGTGCAGGAAAACAAGGATGGAAGCGGATTACATGCAGTTCAACAATTTTGATTTCCGGACAGAGGCGGTTAAGAAATCAAAGTTTCCATTCTGTTGGAATTTTGTTTTTTAGTCGTTTGTTACGCCGCAAAATGTAATAACAATCAACGCAAAATGTAATACTAACGCAAAATGTAATAACATTGACGCAAAATGTAATAACTTTTTTAACGCAAAATGTAATAACACTTCAGTGGCATATTATTTGATGCTATCAGACGAAGTCAAAGTACGAAGTGTTTTACTGTGACTGAAGCATTCCTGTCCAGCATAGGTTGATAGAAACAGAAGGATCATATAAATTTAACAGAGATATCTTTTTTCATCAGTAAATAATACAGCTATAATAAGTAAATGTGGAGAAACAGGATTGAGCTAGAAAGCGAGACGTACATTGTACGACGAAAATTAGTTCATCCGATCGATGCAAGTAAAAGGCCACATACGCAGCCCCTTCGGTACTGTGACTTCGCGCAAACATGGTACGTTTAGAGGACCTCAATGGGGTGGTGGCTGCTAACGGTTAACGGTTAAGAAAAGCGCTTTGACTATTGATCGTCAAAAAGCGGTCGTTCCGGTGGGAAATGAAATAAAACGGTCCCACGGCTGGACATTTAATGCGAGAGAACGTAAGGTTAATAAAAAAGCAGAAGAATTGATAGTGAATATAGTAAAGATGTTAAAGGTAATATGTGAAGGTGTATTTTTTGGCGGGAAAAGTAGCATCACTTTAGAATGGGTTTGACGTGTATGTGTTCGCCCGTGTTTTGTTTGTGATAGTTGAGTCAAATAGAGCAGTTTTCAATTGACTGTCGAAAGTAATTACACAATTGCTTTGGTTTTGCATTGCTACGCTTTGTGATTGGCTAAAAAATCTCGCGCCACTTTCTCGACCAATCAGAAGTAAAACCAAAACCAATCGTGACTTGCTCGCACACGTTTTCCCGCGCTTGGCGCCGGCGACATGAAATTGCTTCGAGCTCTGATTGGTTCATTGGATTGTTTACGACTGCTGTGATTGGTCAGAGTAATTACTTTGGTTTTGGTTTTACGACACTCAATTGAAAACTGCTCTATATACTAGAACTTATCAGACAAATTGTGTGTTTTAGAGTTATCGTTTCATGAAGTGGAGCATTTTCTTTAAATGCTTCATTAAGCTTTCTCTTCAATTTTTTCACCTGGCTTCCGCTATAATATAAACAAAGCGTTTCGAAATGTCGATTAATAGGGAATCCCGAAACGTCGAGTTGGACATCGAGTTAAAAAATAAAATACTAAAATGAAAATATATAATCGATAAAAATCGACAGAGATTAACTAATTGTATCGGAAATCGATAAAAATCCATAAGTGTGAAAGTTGTGAGTAAGCATATCGATATTATGGGCGTCAAATTTTTATGGGATGTTATGTTTTCAGTTGTGTTTTGAGAGTGATAATCTGCACTTGGTGCCTGGGTAAACGGCAGTGCCGTGAAAAATGTAAACAATAAACAGCAAAAACCACGACTGCAAACTGATGAAAGTAAGGTGCCGGATCTGTGGCCAAGATCTGGATCAGTAAAATCTTGTACAAGATAAATCAAATGGCAGACTGATCCTTTTTTCCTTTGTATTTCTTTGTCGTAAGTATCAGTCTGCTGTTTTATTTATTTTGACGTGAAAAATGGGGGTGACTTCAGGTGTTTAGGATAAAAGCGAGTATCGAGTCGCGTTTTGAAGTTGGAGATGGCCTCTTGGAAATTTGTTTCCGAGGAGTTTGTACGTAGGAGTCTGATAGGTTGTCCTTTGATAAAACACTTTTTAACACGTGATGGGTGAAAAGAGGTATAGTGTGTGTGCAAACTGTCCACAAAGGACGATATTGTCTCAGCAGCTCCTTCGCAGCCCGAAATAATAGGTGTGCTGACCGGTTTTGGTTTGTGGATTTTTGTTAGAGTGTAAAAAAATTGGTATTCTTGGCTGGTTAGGGGTTTGTGAAAGCTATTTTTTGTCATGTCATCTATATGTTTGTCTTGGTGGAGTTGGGTGATTATGTCATTAACTCTGTGTAATGTATCAGTTACCATGGGCTTTTCAAGAGGTTGATAATGGTCTCTGTTGTTAAGTTGGACCTGGGCCTCTTGAATTTTGTCTGTCGTACTAAGGATAACTGTAGTGTTGCCTCGGTGTGCTTCGAGAAAATGGTATGTCTATTTGGGCGATAAAACGCCGTGCCGATTGCGTAAAAGAGTAAAGCGTCAGATTGCACGTACGACATGTTAGTCATTATCAATCAGCTTACGATATTAGTTCTCTTCTCGGAAGATAGTAATAAATCCGTACCTAGTTAAAAGAGTCAAGCTTTCACTTTATTCAGTTATATTTTTTTCTATCCAACACAGACATTCTTTATGGGGTTTGAAGACCACTTTTTCGTGCGATTCTTGACCAATTTCTCTAAAATTGCTTCTCTAATTAGATGTATAAGTACCACCGAAAAACAATAGGCCATTTCCGAGTTACGTTATGCCTCGTTGTCAAAGCGAGGCTAGGTGCACAACCTTTCATATGGAAATGAGTTTTTATTCAAATGCAAATGAAACTCATTTCCATATGAAAGGTTGTGCACCTAGCCTCGCTTTGGACAACGAGGCATAACGTAACTCGGAAATGGCCGGCTATTGTTTACTCTCTTTTGTGTTTCAACTGAAAAAGCCTAAACCGTTTTATCTAAGAATATTGTACTCCTATACTACTAGTCCATGAGCTAATTCCTAAACAGTGGCTAAAAATGCATTTTCGTAGCACCCCCCATGGGACACGGTTTCTTTGGTATCAAAATAAAGCTTAAGATGTACTTTACCAAAATCAACTTGTTTCCAGACGCGAAACCTGTGCATGAGCGAGAAAATGGGGTGTTTTATGGGCGGGGTGGGTGGGGATGTAGGTTGATTTTGTTCGTTGAAAAATGGAAGGAGATAGAAAATGAATTATATGTCTGTAATCTACTGACGAAATTAAACTCAAACTTTGAGAAAGGTATCCCATATTGTGAATTGTTATAAAAAAACCATGTTTATACATTTGTGACATGTTCCCATGGTAACAGTTGTTAAGGTGTTTCATTAGAGACATTTGTTTCAAAATATAATTTAATTTTCCTATAACGTTTAACATTACTATAAAAAAAGCTACAATTGTTCACAAATTATCTGTGTTCACAAGTGATTACAAGACGGGGATTGTGAAAGAAGTCATTTTTCTCTTTAATTTGGCTGCTTCCCTGTTCGATTCCTCATTTTTCCCATGACGCTTTGTCTACAAGTGGAGCCCATACGTCTGGACGCCATGTTGGAATTGTTTAGAGTTTTAAAGGTAAGGAATTAGGTGTTTTCTTAATCTCTTTTTTACAACAAACTTTTCTGTTCGCTAAATTAGAAGATTTATAAACGGTTTGCATTGGAAAAAGGAAATAAAATGTTTTGTAGGTGTTTTTCCAAGAAGAACTGTTTACATAGCAGGTGAACACATATTAAAATTAATTAAGTGTCCCATTTGTCCACAAAGGGTATCAAGTTCTTTGTGCGACAAATAAATGATGACTGAGCTTAATCCAAGGAAGAGGTCGTTTTGCGCTAGAACAAGTGCTATAAACTGGGAAAAATGCCTTTGCCACAAAGGAGGGGTTAAATGGTAAGAAACTGATTTAGACGAACCCGGGCATGTCTAAGCAAGGAAGAGACAGACCTTGGCTGGATGCTCTGCAGACAAGCGATTTAGCGTACTATATTTAATGTCGCCGAGAATCAGCCCCAAGTGATACCAACGAGGACCGGTTTTCACATGAAGTTACATGAGAAGAATGTTCCCCGCGAAAGTTCTATCGGTTACTGTCAAGTCATCGAAGCTAGTTCAACAGAATTACCAACAGTTTACGCTGTGCTACAAAGGTCTCTCCAAATGGCTGATCAACTTAGCCAGCATGATGCATGTCATTGTTGTTTTTGATCAGGCAATATATGCGAACGCGCTTGATATCATGTGGCAGAATGAGGAACATTTTCAGCGTATAGTGTTGAGAATGGGCACTTTCCACACCATTTGTGCTTTTATGACTGTCAATTGGCATGCGGTTTGGCGAAGCAGGCCTTGCAGATATACTTGTAGAGAGTGGCATTGTTGGTTCTGGATCTGTCTCAGGAGTTCTGGAAGGCCGACATTACAATCGAGCTGTACGAATGCACAAGGTATCTAAACTTTCTACAACGCGGCTCACCGTAAGAGATTGCAAGAAATAATTACAAATTAAGACTAAAAGACTAAAAGTTAGGTTTTGCAATCAAAAGACGAGGAAGATTAATAGCTAAATTGTACAGATTACTGCCCGTAACATTTTTAAACTATAAAAATGTGACTATTGTATATTTTCGTGATTATGTGTGCATTTCAGATCGTTTTTGATGCAATGCATCGCATTCGGTGGCAAGGGTTCCAGTCCTGGAAAGCAAAGCATCCTGCTACACAAGTTGATGAAATCAGTTGCCCTTGCAAATTTTATAGAAGACATCAGACGCGGTTTTTCTGGCGAAAGGTTCAAGCACCTTCTTCAAAGTGAACAGTTCAAAATGATGTCTAACCTGTATGAAGAATACTGCAGCGAAAACTATTGCCCGATGAAGACCTTTTGGAATTCTTATCTGGACATGGTCGAGTTGCTGTTAAGTTTCATTCGAGCAACAAGAGAAGGGAAACTGGCAACTGCATCTCAACTATGTGAAGGGTATGCTGCCATGGTTCTTTACATATGACCATACCACCATACCAATTATTCCCGATATTTGCCCGTACTTGATGCAAATGTTGTCCACAAAGGAAATTCACACTGAGGCTCACCGACTTCTTGAAGTTTTGAGAAAGGTACGTTTGCAGTTCAGAGGTCTGCAGAACATGGTTTTTCCCAAATATCCGTTGATCAAGCAATCGAACAAACGTTGAACAGAAACACGAAAACTAAAGGTGGTATAGTTGGGTTTAGTTTAAAAAGTGGAGCAGTTCGAAGATGGATAGTTACTGCACATTCTCGCACTAAATTTAGAGAAAAGTGCAGTGACTTGGCGGGGATGAAGGAAGTTGGAAGTAAATCCCATAAAGAAGCCAGCAAGTCCCGCATAAAAAGGATGAAACAAGTGTAAAACTGGTTCAGGGAGTCATTGAAGACTGGAGAAATCCATTTGAAGAGTCGGATGAACTTGTCAGTCTCAGTTCAGGTTTTGTAGCAACTGAAAGCATGAAAGATATGATGATCTCCTAAAAGCGAAAGAAAAAGGAAACACACTTTCTTATCTGTTGTCCAAAGCCGATTGGTGACCAATGCTTCTAGCTTTTTCGACCCGTTGCCGAAACTAAAACTAGCAACTTTTCACCAGGCTATGAAGAAGAAGTCTGTGATCACAAAAGGCAAGAGCATCATAGTCAGAGCAGATAGAAATCTGTTTGCTAGATTGTTAGTCATTGGTCAAAGTCGTAAGATGAATGTCAAAGAGTTGCTGACACATGAACTTGGACCATTACCGTGGTCTTTAGCAGCTTTGAATGGTACATTGGTCAAGACTAACAAATCACTTCTATCTGGCCTGGTTGAGAAGGGAGTAAAGTTCCACTCCACTTTTCAACTGTCCACAGCTGTCATATTCGATGCCATGGCGATTCTCCAAATGGTTGTTAGAGTACCCGACAAATTTGGTGACCTGGCTGCAACGGTGTTTGACACAATTTTCACACATGCGAGTAATGCTTTAAGAATCGACTTTGTTGGGAGATCAATATCCAAAAATATCTGTAAAGGATATTGAAAGGCAGAAGCGAGGAAACGAAGGGCTGCTCTCTATTGATATTTCGAGTCCACAACAACGGTGCCCTCGACAATGAAAGAAATTCTTAGCAAATGGACGCAACAAGACATGCCTGCTCAACTTTCTTGTGCGTGAATGGTCCAGTTCAAATGTATACGCACAGTTGGAGATCGTTTCCTGTACATTGCACATGGTACAACCTGCACAAAACTTGTTGAAAGTGGTGGTAGTATTTCTGCAACAACTGTCAACGAATTGTGTACAGAACAAGAAGAAGCCGATACCAGGATGTTTTTACATGCGCTTCACGCATCTCAGAGTAGGCATCAGTAAATAAGCAATAGATCCTCAGATACCGATGTGGAGATGCTGGCATGTTACCAGCAAGAGAAAATTCCCGCCAGGATTTTTCTTGTAAGTGGTATCCAAAAACGCTCACGCGTAGTGAGCATACCCGAAATTTGTCAGTTCCTTGGTGTTGATGTGTGTCGGGCCTTATTGGGTCTTCACGCTCTGACAGGCTGCGATACCGTAATTGCCTTTGCTGGGAAGGGAAAGAAGAAAGGATTTGAGATTATAACAGGAGATCAACATCTACGTAAGATGATTCAGTGTCTTGGAGAGCGTGTGACAGCTTCCCAGGAAGATGTGCGGCACATAGAAGAATTTGTCTGTTCCCTATACAGCTGTACAACAAGCCTGGCAAATGTATGAACGATCTTCGTTATACCCTATTCTGCAAGTCAACCAAAGTACAGTCACATCAGCTACCACCAACGAGGGCATCTCTTGCTAAACATGTTCAGCGAGCAAACCATCAAACCTTTGTGTGGAAGAATGCATTGGAGGCTCACCCTACAGTACCTGATCCAAGTAGTGCTGGCTGGCTCGTTAAAGATGGCACACTTACGATCGACTGGACGGATCAGGCTCCAGCCCCTGATGTAGTTATGGAGTTAGTTTCCTGTGGATGCAAAGGCCAATGCAATACCCAACAATGTTCCTGCGTGAAAAGTATCCTCTCTTGCAGTGATGCTTGCATTTGTGGAGAACAATGCCTGAATAGGTCACATGGGACATCCAGTGAAGTTGGTGACAGCGATGACGATGATGATGATGATGATGCTGATGATGATGACGATGATGAGCATGACAAGGGAATAGTGATATCTAAATCCGAGGACACAGATGATATTCATTGACAAAGTTAGATTGAAAGTATTCCAAATATGTGTAGAGAGCCATTTTCTGTGGATTTAATGTTATTTAGTTGGTTTCTGCTAGTGAAATGTTAAAATAACCAACCCTAACCCACGTAGACACCTGTAGACAGAGATTGCTTTGGTACCGTATTGTATCTCTTTATTTTGGTTTTCTAGCTGTAGGGACAAATTACAAAACAATATTTACCAGAAGACATCATTGTTACGCTATGTTGTATTGTTAGAAATAATATATTGATCATTTTGGGTTTGGGGTCTAAAATAGAGAGAAATGGCTCACCAATGAAATGCCCTAGTAACTGTTGCCATAGTAACATGCTACAATCGTGCAACAGCATTATTTGCAATTCACACCATCAGATGCTCACCTCCTCCACGTTTGAGTTAGAAAGGATGAAGATAAGATAAGTAGAATACCAAGTATGTTTCGTTATGTATCATTCCTGGGTGGGGTTATTCTTTGTTCCTTAAACTACCCTACCCATAAAAACACCCATTTCTCTCGACCGTGCACAGGTTTCACGTCTGGAAACAAGTTGATTTTGATAAAGCACACCCTTAGCTTTATTTTGATACCAAGGAAACTATGTCCCATGGGGGGTGCTACGAAAATGCATTTTTGGCCTCACAGCTCATAGACTATACGGTGTGCTGGATGTCTTTGAGAAAATGGTATGTCCATTTGGGCGATAAACCGCCGTGCCGATTGTGTGAAAGATAATTTTAAAGAGCGGATGTCTGTAAATATCGAGAATCCGAGGACAGAGGCCAAATTTCGAATTTCTTTTATTTTACCAAAAGAACCTATTTAGTGACCTATTTTCGAAAATGGGTTTAAAAGGTTCGACTTTATTTTACTTTTTTCAAAATTTCGATAAGTCGAAAATTAGCCTTTTGAGTCCGCGGGTGCTTTCATGGACCATTGAATTTTGGCCATTTTAGACCATTTTCAACACGCTCCTGTTATCGTAACATTCGGCGTCCTACAATGCCTTTTACACAGTGAATTAAACATCTTTTTAACTTTCTTTTGCAATAAAATTTTGTCGGAAATGTTAAGTTTAAAAATCATTTTGGTCTTGTACAAAACACCTATCTTCGCCATGTAAACAAGAAGGCAAATTTAAGCAAACTTCGAATTGGTAAAATGCAGTCTGGTATATGATTGTTAAGCAAAAAACAACACTGCATTATAGCTGAATCTGTCTTTTATTTATTCTGAAATTATTTTTGGTGGTCCGCAAATACAGCGCTACTGAGAGATTTATCCGTGAAGGCTATTTTTGGCTTGATACCAACTTAGCATTATATTGTGCTGGAAGTATTTCAATGACAGCGAGCTTAAGAAAATAACTCAAGGAACTGCGAAATTGGCCCTTAAGCAGGTCTTTAAAATTATGAAAACAACATTTACATGTTTTAGGCTATAATATTCATATGTTTTTGTTTTTATCTAGGACGCATCCAGTTAAAATATAAGCTATAATCATATGTATCATTGATCGACTTTTATGCTGACGTATCAAAATACGGCACAACTCTTTGAACGGCTCAAGTTAAAACACAGGTACCCCAAGCTATATGTGTCACAGTAACCGTTACGAGCGAAATTATAAAGATTTGTATGAGAAAAAGCGGTCCATTCTAGGAGCTAAAAAATACGAACAAGATTTCAATAAAAATTGCCTACCTTACTTCGCTTGTGTGTTTCCTTGTATCCTGTGTGGTTTTTTGAGCGATTTAGAGCGTTTCCAGTGAGTTTTATATTAGTTCCATTGCATATAGAGAGAAAGCAATGGCACTAAAACTCACTGGAAACGCTCTAAATCGCTCCAAAAACCACACAGGATACAAGAAAACACACAAGCGAAGTAAAGTAGGCAATTTTTATTGAAATCTTGTTCGTATTTTTTAGCTCCTAGAATGGATCGCTTTTTCTCATACAAATCCTTATAATTTCGCTCGTAACGGTAACTGTGACACATATAGCTTGGGCTACCTGTGGTTAAAATAATGTTTAAGTTAGCTTTTCTCGCTTTTTCCTGTGTGTTAGTCTCAGCTTATTTCTTATTATCTCATTTTGAAACGGTTTTTTATGCCACTTATAAGCCCCCCGGATATAAGACCCCCTCCCCCCTTGAAAGCTAACTAAAAAACCCCTTTGGTATAACCGGTATTTTACGGTATGCTGTTCAGTAAAGGAGGATATTACCATCTTCCCGGCATGCGCTGCAAGCAAACTATATTATCAAACAGCGGCGACCGCAAAAAAAGACGCCGTTGAGGTTGGAGGTCAGTTGGTCGTAGCGGAAACCTTTCAAAGGAAATCTACGTTAACCTATTTATTCTATTCACCTTTACAGAATATTTTCCATTTCGGGTTATGTTTACAATTTGCTTTAAGGCCGCTTAACTTCCCTGAAGGGCCCAAACCCGCGATATAAAGCGTCGAGTGGTAGACGCTTGAAATCTCTTCACAGATTCATGAATCAATAAACCGTCTCGCCATTTCAAAACGGCAATGCCGGCTTATATCCGTATATCTGCTTGCTTTGACTTATTGAATCTAACACTGGTGAACAGAGCCGGTGAAATAATTCCCACTAATAAAAAATATAAAACAACAGCTAGCTACTCAGCTCAACAACTCAGCACGCGACTGTCCTGCTGTGTTTGTTTACGGTTATGTTATTTTTAGTTCGCTATTTTCTGACTTTTCTATGGTACGAGCACTAATCATTCAGCTTCATTTCATCTTATATTTTGCTGTGACCAAAATAAAATTAGAATCGCTCCACAAATGCAAATATATCTTCTCACAAACGACTCGTCACTTTGAGCTTGCGGATGTAGTAACTTTCAATTCAACGCCAATAAAAACAAACAGCCGCCGAAATAGATCAGTTTCAACTTCTTTCAAAAATTTGGGATGAAATCATGGAGTCAATTGGAGTCAATTAGGTTTTCGAGAAAGTTTATACCTTAAATGACTGGAATTAGGTATTATTTGGCTTTTGACTCGCCCTTTTTTAATCGATCCAACGAAGAGAAAATAATTGGACAGAGAGGGAGTCTCCCAGTAATGGGTTTGGGATATCTTAATTGCAAAAAAGTTATTTTTAGTAACAATGCGGACCACGCGAAAACCATAACGAGCCAGAGTGATCCGGAAGTTCAAAATAACATAAGGTCTGGTTGCTATGAAGTGACATCATAGGCCTGCTTAGCAGCCGTCATCGTATTTAATTTGCGGTTTCATAGCTTAGTGCAGCGTTTGACAATTAATACTTGTACGTTATCAGATTGTGTACAAACTCCTGTGGAGGTCGGCCTGTCATTTTTGAGGGGTTGGATTGCTTTTTGACATTTTAGGAGGTTGGATTTCAATAAAAAAAATAATATGAGAAGAGCGGGAAATTGGGTCATTCTTCCCGCGAGTGCATCGATGGATATCTTTGATATTCGACGATTTGAGCTGCCTACGGTAAGAGATTTGAGAGAATGGTTTAAATTCGAAGATATGCGGCGTTTCTGCCACGGTTCAGCTTGCAGCGTAAAACACTGAAAACAATGGCGGGTTTTTTTGATCGGAGAGTTTACAAGGACGATTTGGATGTTGCTGTTGCTCGGCTTAATTTGCCATTCAGGTAACGTTCTATATCTTTTCTGTGTCACCCAGGAATATGATGAAAATTAACTTTGGATATTAAACAACCAATATTTTGAGACGCTCATGAAATCTAGGCAAATGTTATATATCCTCTCTGGTTCACCCAGGTTTGAGTCCTGGCATCACCGTATGCCTGAGCGCTCAAGGAATATATAACATTAATCACTATTTTGAGACGCACGTGAAATCTAGGCAAATGTTATATATCCTCTCTAGTTCACCCAGGTTTGAGTCCTGGCATCGCCGTATGCCTGAGCGCTCAAGGGATATATAACATTAATCAATATTTTGAGACGCATGTGAAATCTAGGCAAATGTTATATATTCTCTCTGGTTCACCCAGGTTTGAGTCCTGGCATCGTCGTATGCCTGAGCGCTCAAGGGATATATAACATTAATTAATATTTTGAGACGCACGTGAAATCTAGGCAAATGTTATATATCCTCTCTGGTTCACCCAGGTTTGAGTCCTGGCGTCGCCGTATGCCTGAGCGCTCAAGGGATATATATTATTAATCAATATTTTGAGACGCACGTGAAATCTAGGCAATGTTACATATCCTCTCTGGTTCACCCAGGTTTGAGTCCTGGCATCGCCGTATGCCTGAGCGCTCAAGGGATATATAACATTTATCAATATTTTGAGACGCACGTGAAATCTAGGCAAATGTTATATATCCTCTCTGGTTCACCCAGGTTGGAGTCCTGGCATCGCCGTATGCCTGAGCGCTCAAGGGATATATAACATTAATCAATATTGAGACGCACGTGAAATCTAGGCAAATGTTATATATCCTCTCTGGTTCACCCGGGTTGGAGTCTTTTTTGTGTGCAACAAAGCAAGCATTACAATAAAATTATTACAGCTTTTATTACAAAAGTTTTAACACAGAAATATGAATGTAGTCCAAAAAATGCTATCAAATACTTTCGCTTCCTATTTTCTTTGTGTGAGCCGTAACACAGGTGAACAGAGAAAATCCACATTTAGCAATAGCCGTCTTTAATACGAACTACGTGTTACACCGAACTTCAAGTTCAATAATTATAGAACTCCGACATGGTTGTCTCGTTTACCGCAAAACGATGTTTATATTTGTACCTAGGTTGCGGTGTTTCCGTTCTGAGCTACTTCTGAATGTTGCGACTACAATGATAATTAACGAATCGCTACATTTCGCTTAGCTTGAATACACTGTCAAAATTTCCGGACAGAGTAGACTTCCATACTCGTCCGCTCTGTTTAATATTCAGTCGTACAAAACCAACGAAAATCTAAATTTCTTGTTTTGCAGATATCTAAGCGGCTGACGTTTTCTGTTATTGTGCTGTTTCTAATGCCAGGACCCTTCCTTAAATTTATTGTGCCCATCATGAAGATCCTTCATAAAAAGCATAAAGAGTTTTTATGTTTCAAAGTTACATCTCACAAGCAATTTCCTGTCAAACCGCAGCAAGGCCTCTAAAACCCTCATAAAGATAATTAAAAACGTGCATGAAATGAATTTTCACGCCTAAAGATTATAACGCCTTGGTGCAAAAATTCACGCTTCACGTGGAACAGAAATGGTGATCAGAAGGGATTTGATTACATTGGCATGCTGTAAGTTACAAGACCTCCCTCTGAGATATAGGGCAAATTGCCCTATATCTCAGAGGGAGGTCTAGCTATTTTTTGGTTGCTAAGAGCGTCTGGCTCGTTATGTTTTCCGGTGAGCTGGTTGACTTCCGGAAGACTCGCTTTCATGAATCAGCGCGTCAAGCCAGGCGGAGTCAGCAAATTAAAAAAATGGCGACCATCGCCGTGGTAACTTGGCATGTGAAAAAGAAAGTAAAATGGTCATGTTTGAGCAAAGAACGTTATAAAGTACCACAGCGGCTAGATACATCGATCTTCATCTATCTTTATACACAAACTGTTGCAACTGAAGCGGTAAAAAGGGGGCTGGACAATTCCACTTACCAGACAGATGCCAATCAACCATCCACTCCAATCTCTTGTAAGCGTCGTTTCTAAAAGTTTGAAGTCGCTTTGCTCGATCGATGGCCAGCCCATCCAAACTTTTCAGACGTGAAATAGTTGCATACTGTAGAATTCAAAGTTGTTATGTTTTTTTGTAGCTGAAGGATAGGAGGATTCTCTTCTGGGAAAATCACTTTTTAGGAATTTCAACACGGCAAGGAGTTAAAAACGCTAAAACCGGTTCACATGCATGCATGGATTTGTTTCCTATATGCTTACGTTTGGAAGGACTTTGTCAGGAGCATCTTCTTTCCATGGAAAATGAATATCAGTTCTGTTGAGATCAGCTACCAAGGAACTCTATACTGACAGCCGGGTTAGAGGTTATTTAGAACCAAAGTGTAAGTAAAATTTCTGGAAAAGTGATTGAATTTTATTTATTCGATAGGCCGCATGTTCTAAGTTAAATTCATTTATTACTTAAAGCTTACTTGGATTATTGACTTCAAAAAAAATCCAGTAGACTTGTATTATTTTATTTCTAAAAAGCGAATAAATAAAACACGCTTTTCTAGTGATGTCACCTTAATTTATTCATTGAACTTTGGGATAAAGGCCACCATTTCTTTTTAGTAAACTTGCAGACCTTATAATAAAATTGCGGACCTCCCCTTTGTCAGACAAAAGATCAGAAAGTTTGGCTGACTCTGTATGCGACGTCAAAAAACTTAAATGACCTACTATAGAAAATAAAGGCAATCAATTAAGAATTGTAGCTAAGGTGAATGCATTGACCATACACTTAAATTCCACCCAAGGCCATTCTTTTTCAATAAATGATTTCGAAAGAGCGGATCGATGTCTTGCTTGGAAGCGGCCGCCGTTTACACGCTTTGTATTTAGCATTTTTTGCATAAATTTCTATGGACATCTTTATTCGCCTTCTCACATTTATGTTTCATAAACGAATCGATTAGATCCTTTTCCGCCAGTGAGTGTAGGTTGCTGTTATAATTTGGATTATTTCGCCAAAATAGTTTCAGAGAAAGGACTTTATTTTCGCGTGTACGCGAGTTTCAGCGTCCGACTTCACATAAATAGTTTCCGGACTTTTCCTTGGATTTTATTTAACGATGCCTCTTTTTAATACGGTTAACACCAATGGCTTATTTTTCATTGAAGTTTGGTTGTAATCTAAGAAGGGAAAGAAGATCCAAAATCGATATTTTCGTGAGTAAACCAAAATATTCACTTCAGACATTCTAAAATTCGTTTTCTTCGACATTTTCGTGCCAAACATAACAAGATACTTGGCTTACAATTTGTAGCCTCAGCATGTCTACACGGCCACAGTTTTACTTTCATACCTTCATATATATTTGCTGGTTCATACAAACAGAATTTTGTAATATCTTTGATGTCTTTTATCCCGGGTCACAGCTAAGGTAACCGGAAATTCCTGAAGTTTGTCATGCATGCACTCAGTTCGAAGGAACTTTACAGCCCACTTTTCCCCAGCAGTTGTTAAATGAATGAAAACTTTATTTTTTAACTGAAATTCAGACGATACTCCAATGGCGAAAACAAGCAGGCATCGTTTTGGAATAAACTCCAAGGAAAGGCCAGCAAACATTTTTGTGAAGCTATTAAATAACGCGCGTTGTTTGTTTATAAAGTCTTTAAAATTCTCAGTGACCGGTTATAATCCAATCAAAGCAACGTTCGGAAAAAACAACTTATTGATTTTTATGAAACATAACTTGGACAAAGAGAATGAAGATGTCCGATCCATTGTTTTTTATTAGAAAAGGTAAATAGAAAGCGTGTGACTGACGGCGCTTCCAAACAAGGCATCATCCGTAGTTTTCATTTATTAAAAACGCTGTGGCTAAATGCCCGGCAGCCGGGCACGGTCTCAAATAGACTAAATGCCCGGCAGTCAGCAATTTTCGCAAAATTTTCACTGAAAGGCTCTTTCAAACCTTTTGAGAGTATTCGATGTTCGTTTAGAAATGTCAAGCGCTTCCAAAAATTATTTTGCTTTTCCAGTTGACGAAATATCCAAGCTTGGGCATACCGTAAGATCGCTGTGTTCTCGACACTTAGAAAATTTCTGCTGAGACTCGCAGTCAGAAATTTTCACAGAGTTTCGACTAAACGTCTCACTCAAACCTCTTAAGAGTATTCAAAGTTCGTTTAGAAATGTCAAGCGATTCCCAAAATTATTTTGATTTTCCAGTTGACGAAATATCCAAGCTTGGGCATACTATAAGATCGCTATGTTCTCGACACAAATTTCTGCACAGACTGCCGGGCACGGCCTCAAATAGCCTAAATGCCCGGCATTGAGAAATTTTCATAGAATTTTCACTGAAAGACTCTTTCAAACGCTTGCAAGCGCTTGCAAAAATTATTTTGCTTTTCTAGTTGACGAAATATTCAAGCTTGGGCATACTATAAGATCGCAATGTTCACGGAGACTGCCGGGCACGGCCTCAAATAGACTAAATGCCCGGCAGTCCGAAATTTTCACAGAATTTTGACTGAACGTTTCACTCAAACCTCTTAAGAGTATTCAAAGTTCGTTTAGAAATGTCAAGCGATTCCCAAAATTATTTTGATTTTCCAGTTGACGAAATATCCAAGCTTGGGCATACTTTAAGATCGCTATGTTCTCGATCCACTTAGAAAAACAGACAGCCGGTTGTTGCCGGGCACGGCCTCAAATACTGACTAAATGCCCGGCAGTGAGAAATTTTCATAGAATTTTCACTGAAAGGCTCTTTCAAACCTTTTGATAGTATTCGATGTTCGTTTAGAGATGTCAAGCGCTTCCAAAAATTATTCTGCTTTTTCTGACTGCCGGGCATTTAGTCTATTGAGGCCGTGCCCGGCAGTCTCCGTGAACATAGCGATCTTATAGTATGCCCAAGCTTGAATATTTCGTCAACTAGAAAAGCAAAATAACTTTTGCAAGCGCTTGACATTTCCAAACGAACATCGAATACTCTCAAAAAGGTTTGAAAGAGTCTTTCAGTGAAAATTCTATGAAAATTTCTCAATGCCGGGCATTTAGTCTATTTGAGGCCGTGCCCGGCAGTCGGTGCAGAAATTTTCTATTAAAGGAGAAGGTCATTCCAAAACGGCACATTTTTTCTTTCCGCCAATAAAAAGTTAATGTAAAGATAAGGTACTTACCAAAATTTCAGCTTCCAAAGAGCTTTTGAACCTAATATAATCCTTGTCCAAAGTAGCCCAAAAATCCTGCACGATTGCCGCCATCTTGGAATATACTTAGCAACCTGGCGATGCATGCGTGACGTCAATGAGTCCCAACATCGTTTGTAAATCAAAGTGGCTGCTCTGGAGCCGTATTGCTTCGAACCAGAGCGTGTTCCGGATGCAAATGAAGGTTCTGATGATGAAGACGATGGAGCAGAAAGACTATTAAACTTAAACTGGTGTACCTGCGGTAGATGTGAACTAAGAGAGTCCGCAAGAGAATGCATATGTTGTTTAAATTAAGAACCGGATTAGGAAAACAAGTTCACAGAAGGTACTTTGTACAGTTTGTACTCTTACATGCAGATGCACGCCAGTATCAAGGCGATCACGTTTACTGATGATTGTTATTTTCAAAATAATGAAGGATACCGAGGATCAATACCTTTATCATTTATAGTATTTATCGGCAACTGAAGAGATCCGCAAGATAAGGATCGAAACCGGTATTGCCTGACCATTTACCCGAGGAAACTAATGTCGGAGAAAATCCTACATCCAGAAGGACTAAAAGTAGTCCCTGGCCCGAACACTGAAGAAGACCAAGAAGAAATGGAGCTACCAGACAGCCAACAAGAAGACGAATTTCCTGACGAGCCAGAAGACGTTGAACAGATCCCTTGCAGCCAAAGAACTCCCAAAGTCAGGAAATCATGAGAGCAAAACCACGTTCCCGTGAATAGCATAAAGCGCCGCCACAGCCAAACCTGGTCCGCCGAAGAGAAACTAGAACATGCAGAAAAAGCGATCAAATCGCTGAAAAGACATACGGAGAAACAAACTTGCCCGCTGTCCCTTCAATACAGGGCTCGGGCTCGCATTAATGCGGACGACGATTTTAAAACAGACATAAGACGCATTAGGAAAAATGCCGAACACGAATACGTGAAAGCTCTCACACGTTTTCACTACAGAGAGATCGACCGTTTCAGACTAGAGCTCAAAAAAGGAAAGAGACCGAAAGCTCCTAGCAAAAATTTACGCACTGTAAATAAGAAACGTTCTTTCAAGCCAGCGCCTTCGGCGCCTAGAGAAAAGATTGTAAACATGAACAATGTACATAAGGTAGCAGAGAAAATTCAACAGAAGATTTCCCAATTCAGCGAAATGATGTCAAAACTAGAAGGCATTCAAAATCAACAAGTTAAACAGTATACATGCCTTTTTTCTGAGTATCGTTATAAAAACGGGGCCATTAATAAACCATTCAAGGTCACTTCACACTAAAGAGACTAAAGAAAAACAAACAAAGCCATTCAAAGTCAGCCTAGAAAGTAAAAAGCGAAATGAACGCAAAAACATCAAGCACAAAAAAAACTTAATGCACGTTTAGAGAAAAACAAAAAAACACATTAAAAACCTCTCTGATAAAGAACTTACAAATGATCAGATCAATTTACTAGGAAGAGGTTTGAAATATATTCCTACACCCATGAAAAACGAAATACAAATTAAAAGGCAACTCTTGCGTGACTTCGATCAGTTCGCAAGAAGAACGCGTCTACAATACATTTTTTACGGGGAAAACAAAAAACCTCACCCTTTCCACTTTAAATCTTCGTGGAACCCACCAGTGCAACCATCAGTTGCGCTTGAAAGTTATTTAGAAGAGGTTAAAACTCAGCTAGCGGAAATACAAATCGTAAAACCTAGAAATAATCTCAATCCCGCTGAGCGTGAGGCATTCAAAACCTTTGAACGTGACACCGAAATCAACCTAAAAAGGCTGACAAAGGAACAACTACTGTGGTTCTAAACACGGAAGATAAAATGAAAGAAGGTCAAAACCTATTAGATAACGAAAAACATTACAGACCTCTTCCAGAACCCACGGTTAAAGAAACATACTTCAGAGTTAGATGAAATGACTAAAAAGTGGCTGTGTCAAACACCAGACCCGCCTCGTATCCCAATATTTTACACCCTCGCAAAGACACACAAACCGACCCCTGTCGGAAGACCAATTATATTAGGGTGTGATGGCCTAACAGAGAAACTATCATCATTCGTTGACAAACTCATTCAGCCGACAGCTCAACAACAGGAGTCATATCTCAAAGATACGACTCATTTAATCAAGTTTGTAGAACAAACGAAAGACCTAGAAAACACAATCCTTCTTTCTATGGACGTAACGAGCCTAAAAACGAATATCCCACACAAGAGGAGGGAATCAACATAGTATGCAAGGCCTGTAACGCCTTTCACAAAAATGAACCTTCGATTCCTACATGACTACTTCAAAAAGCGCTCAGACTTATCTTAACAGAGAACTCATTCCATTTTAATGGAAAAAAAACCTGAATAATAATAATAATCATCATAATCATGATAATAATTAATAATAATAATAATTGTGTGATAAAAGAGATAATAATAATAATAAAATATTTATATAGCGCCCTATCCTAAAGTTCTAAGGCGCTTATTAGTAAAGAGAAATTACAAAAAGTATAAAAATTAAATACAATAAAAAGCCAATGCAATCTAAAAAGGTAAGCACTTAAAAACTACGATAAAAAATAGTTTAAAAGGTAAGTTTTAAGACTAGACTTAAAACCCACGGAACTGCCATGGGCAGTCGCTTTTGCAAACGTTTTTATGTCAAAGTCAAAGTGCTTTAAAACCGCTCGTTTCAGTCTGTCGTTTGGAAACGTTTTATTGATGACACTTTTTCCTTTTGGGACACAACCAAAGGAGAAATACTACGGTTCATTGAACATGCTAACAAACATCACACAAGCATAAACTTTACGGCTGAGATATCCGAAACAGAAATATGCTTCTTGGACACTAACGTTTACAAAGGCGAGAGATTCATAGCTGAATCGGTGCTCGATGTACGCACCCATTTCAACTGAAACTTTTCAGTACACCCATTATTCTACATGCCACCCATCTGGAGTCATAAAAAGGCTTTATCAAAGGAGAAGCTCTCAGACTTCTCAGAACTAACTCTTCAAAAAGATTATTTCAAGAGAACATAAATAACTTCGAAACACATCTACTTGAAAGAGGTTACCCAGAGAATTTTGTTCAAAGGGTCCTCGCAGAAGTTACTTTTGAAAACAGAAATAAAGCGCTCCAGCAAAAACAAAAAGAAGACAAGAAAATCCTGCCTTTTGTAACGAAATATCATCTATCGGTGCCTAACTTAAAACAGATCCTCATCAAACACTGGCATCTTATAAAACAGCAGCCATCACTAAACGAAATATACGAAGAACCGCCCCTAATATCATACATAAGGGAACGGTCTCTAAAAGATATACTCGTAACAGCTGACCTTTTTAAAGGCTAAAACAAGCGCGTGTGGGAGTCGCGTAGGCATGCCACTCTTTATTACATTTTTGACAGGGGAGGACTTTTTCTTATAAATGGTGGGAACATCATCTTGTTTTTTCTTTCTTTTGCGGGTTTTTCCACCCAGGAGACTGTGGCGATGATCGAATTCAAAACAATCATCAGTGAAGTGATCCGAACAGACGAAAATGTTTTCTGGTTTTGGCAAGAACGTTTTGTCCCGGCCAAGCTTGATTAGCCATTGTCGAGCGATTTTTTTTTCTTGAAATAGGCAAACGATGGAAAGAAATACCTCTTTTGCTGTCTCTTGAAGACCTATTACAACAATACGGTGCTGAACAAAACGGCATTTTGAAACAACAACAACTCTAGATAAAGCAAAGCGATCATGCGAGTTTAATCTTCCCGCCAAACTTCAGCTTGGGACTCATTGACGTCACGCATGCATCGCCAGGTTGCTAAGTATATTCCAAGATGGCGGCAATCGTGCAGGATTTTTGGGCTACTTTGGACAAGGATTATATTAGGTTCAAAAGCTCTTTGGAAGCTGAAATTTTGGTAAGTACCTTATCTTTACATTAACTTTTTATTGGCGGAAAGAAAAAATGTACCGTTTTGGAATGACCTTCTCCTTTAAAGTGTCGAGAACATAGCGATCTTATAGTATGCACAAGCTTTGATATTTCGTCAACTGGAAAATCAAAATAATTTTGGGAATCGCTTGACATTTCTAAACGAACTTTGAATACTCTTAAAAGGTTTGAGTGAGACGTTTAGTCGAAACTCTGTGAAAATTTCTGACGGCGAGTCTCAGCAGAAATTTTCTAAGTGTCGAGAACACAGCGATCTTACGGTATGCCCAAGCTTGGATATTTCGTCAACTGGAAAAGCAAAATAATTTTTGGAAGCGCTTGACATTTCTAAACAAACATCGAATACTCTCAAAAGGTTTGAAAGAGCCTTTCAGTGAAAATTTTGTGAAAATTTCTGACTGCCGGGCATTTAGTCTATTTGAGACCGTGCCCGGCTGCCGGGCATTAACGTGGCCTTGGGTATGATGCATTTTCGTATTGAAACTTAGCTAAACTTCTTTAAGCCTAAACACAAAAGTTAATAATATTAATTGCCTTTAGCCTAGACTGGACCAAGTTTTGACGTCGTGATACCGTGTTCAGCAATCTTTTAAACTGAGGTTAAGAGTGTACTTTGACATGTACAAACAAAGGATCGTTGCCGCATGCGAGTTTACTAAAAATAAATGGTGGCCTTTTATCACAAAGTTCAATGAATAAATTAAGGTACATCACTAGAAAAGTGTGTTTTATTTATCCAAGTCAATAATCCAAGTACGTATAGATGAAAACTAACTACGCATGAAAGGAGGCTAACAATAGTTTTTAGCTTTTCTAGCACTTTTACATTTGAGGGATTCAATAAAACAAAATAATAATATTTCTTACAGTTTCTTGGTAACAGTTAATAGCTCGATCATCAGTGAACCAAAAAATAATCACGTGGCGGCATCAGCTGTTACCATAGCAACAGCACAAGGTTGTAAATAAGAGCCATCATGGAGCTTCTAACGCTAATAGCACAAAAATTAACTCGGTGACCCCTATTTTTCTTAATTTTATCCCATTTTACATGAAAATGGGAGCAATTATAGAGAGTTTTAAAAAATTCTCTGGAGCGGATTTTTTGTAATTTGCTGAAAACCATAATTTTTGAGTGGCTGCAAATCCGGTCCAGAGAATTTTTTTAAATTTTACCAGTAGTTTTATCTTAGTCCACACTACCCAATTTTAAAATAAAAAAGTGGGGTCACCGGACTTGTTTTTTAAATAATTTACTTCGCGTCTCAAGAAAATCCACGCGCGTCTCGCGCGTTTCCAAAATCTGGCCTTTGCAAGATCCCGTTTTTCGCATGCGCAAACGTTGGCCGCTGGTCAAAGCTGTTGATTTGTTTCGAAGAGTCGCTCGCTCGATTTTGTCGTCAATTTCATCAGCTTAATCGGTCGTTTAAATGGACCTGTAAATTATTTTTCGAAGTGCCCTTTACAAGCTTGGTTCGTTGCTAAGTTTTGGAGAATTTCGGTCATTTAAATCTGGCTAGCAATGTTACGCGAGGTACGTACACTTTTTTGAGCTATTTTGAAAAAAAATAGCTCATTAGCAGGCGCAAAGGTTGGTTTGTGATGTTAGTATGTTTGTTAGTTTGTTTGTTTTTATGTATGTCTTGGGTTATGTCACACCAATCAGATTGCCTCTAGTATGTACACCGTGTACTATGTCAGCCAATCAAATTTTCGCTTCTAAAATGGTATTACTGAAGGTCAAAGAAGCTAAGGGCACTTGACATGAATTGAAAATCAGCCATCTTGAATCTCCGCGATTGTTGCAAACACTAAAAGTGTAAAGTTTTGAAAATTTGTTGCTTGGGAACTGTTCTCTAATCCCGACTGGCTTGCTAACCTGGCAATATCAAGGACATTTATTCGGAAATACCGCCTATAATGTGCCCTATGCATGAATGGTAGAATGGTCTGCGGGGGATGAGACGTCCAAAAAATGTGGACTGCGGTTACGTTCATAGGTGAGCTTATACTGAAGTATGAGTATAGTTTTATTGCGAAAACGGCAAGTCGATTTCAAATAATATGATGCGGAACATGAATTATGTTTCAAGCCTGGGTTTCAAGAGATTACTATTTAAAATTGGATTTTTTTTGTCAGACACGCTGTCTGCACGTGAAAAAGTTGAACTTTGTCCTTATAGAAACTTGTCCGTGATGCATGGAGTTCAACAGAGAAAATGTAATGCAATTAATCTACAATTTACAGTATGTAAAACGTTTATCTTTCTTTGTATTAATGTGAGCTGATGTGTAGGTTATTAATTGTATGCCTCAAGCGATTACTATAAGCGAGAAGCGACTGTATTTTGTATGAGCAGTCACGTTGTGTGCACGTGCAAATATTGAACTTTGTCCTTATAGAAACTGGTACGTGATGAAATTCAACATGTTTTCGAGAAAACGTAATGTAATTAATTTATATGGTGCGTTAAAAAACGCCTGTTTAAAAAATATTGGTTGCAATTTACTAGGAAACAAGCAAAATTCATTTTGGATGCGCTAAGTTTCTGCTGGTCGACATTACAGGAAAAGGTGTTTGGTTCCAAATGTTAACCTCAACAATTAATGTTCGTGTAAGTAATTCAATTAGCTTGTGGTTTTGAGTCGAAAACAATTTAATCTAATTAGTTCTGTTTCTATTTGCACGACTTTTTTGTGGAGAATAAAAACAGTTGTTTAAATAATATTAGTTCCAATTTACTAGGAGACTACTTATATTCATTTTTCATGCGTTTAGTTTCTGTGAAAGACTTTTCTGGTTGACATTACAGAAACAGGTGGTTCAAAGAATTTTCGTGTCACTAATTTAATTAGCTTGTGGTTTGGAGTTGAAAACAATTTAATTTAATTAGTTTGCGTCTTCCAGGCCAAAGGAACCTTTTCCACGTGTCTTTTGTGAATAATAAAAGAAACCTTTAAAAAAAGAATAGATACAAATTTCCAGGAAATAATAAGCCTTCAATTTGGATGCATCAAATTTATGTGCAGGACTTTTCTGGTTGACATTTAATTTAATACACTCATTACTGAAACAAGTTGCTCATTTCACTGGGACCGTAGTTTCGTCAAAAAATAACTCCGGAAATCCCGTGAAAAAAAGCTAGCCGAGAAACGAGAAACGAGAAACGGGACCCAGTTGGTTATCTCGGTATTTTTTTTGGTAGTGGGCGGGCCGGAGGATTTGAAAAACGTATATCTGCAAGCGGTTATTTGTGCGAGTTAACTTCCGCTGTTTTGTTACTTTCACCATTTCATATCATTTAGGTAATTTTCAAAATAGCTCATGCACGCAATGCGTGCCTATGTTCTTTATAAGCACCTCCAGAAGCACAACACGTGCTGGCCAGTTTCTGCAGTTTAAATGTGGTTAAATGGAAAAACATGAGGTTACAACTTACCAACAATGCAACCAAAGGAACTATTCTTCTTTCGGAAATGTTTCCTGGAAGTGGTTTGCAATGGCATCGAGAATACGCTTTGTGCGAGTGACACGAGGTTTCGTCGCTGTGCTCTGGGAAGGAGGCATGCTGAGGATCGCAAGCAGTCCCTTTGTTCCGAACTTCAAATATAACTCTGTGAGGTGTGAATAGGAAATCCCACTTCCTGCAATCTTCTGAGCCATTGATTGTTTTATTGCACCATTGTCGTCCGTGGGGTAGAAAAGTCTTCCGCTGAATGTCTGGAGAATTTCATGGCGTCGATCTAAATACGACATGCTGGCAATTGCTTGTTCAACACTAATAACTCCAGAGCAATTCACGAGTTTTTCCTTGTTCAGTTGAAGTGCAGAATGAAACAGAATTTTTTCAAGTGCCTTAACGTCCTCCAAGGCATCGTGGGCTTCAAATTCTTCTTTAAAAAGATGTGAGTAAAGTGCTGATTGGTTTGATTTGCAATATGCCGATTCACTGAGTTGCAAGGCCGGGTGTTTATCTTTCAAAAGATGTTTGACAAGGATTTGACTGTCGCCAAAATAAACATTCATGTTGCTTAGTTTGCTGCGAAAATTTTCGTCGCTTCTCCGGAGAAGTATTGGAGTGTCAAATGTTGATGAATTATGACCTATTAGATCTAAACAAGATTCCTTCTGAGATGAACATTTTACTTGACTAAGAAAGGTGTGAAACTCCTGAAGCGCTTTATCAAGAGAGACAGTTTCCACTGGTTGGTTTTCTTTCAATAATTTTTTGATTCCATTGATATTTTGTACAGATAGTTTGTTCACTCGTGAAGCTCCAGTACTCACATTTCCTGTCGGTAGAATGTACTTTGAAAACACTTGATTTTCATGAATGGCGGACAGCTGACAAACTTCTGCATTTTTGCCGGTGCAGGTAGTCTCGGTGTCGAACACAACAAAAGTGTAAGTTTGGTTTGGATCATAAGTCAGTTTTGGCAGATCAGGTTGAGCATAGTAAGATGGCACTAGTTTTTCATACTCGTGAAGTTCATTATCAGAAATGTCTTCCAAGAGATGTTCAATGTGAGTGAGAGTTCTTGGTGTAGGCTGATTGACACTTATATCTAGATTCAACGCAACTGCAGTTTCATAAGTTTTCCCCTCCTTGGCTTCTTTTTGACTATTTTGACTGGATTTCTGACCCCGTAATTGATTTCTCCTATACTTGAAATTTTTTGTAGCCTTTCGGTTTTTGTCACTTAACACTTTTTTGTCCATCAGATCTTCATATGATGTACAAAAATTGCCGGGTTCGATATTTAGTACCTCTAACACTGTACTTACGTAGCCATAGCCAAGATTTCTTTGAGCCACACCACAGGCTACTCGAAAGTCATTGCTCTCACTTCCTCCGTAATACCGGGTTTTGGTTTTTTTTGTTGCTATGGTATTATTAAGACTTTCATTCCGTTGAGAGTTGGCACATGGGGAAAGCTTCTTGACAACAATATCAGTGAAATATTCAGAAAAAATGTTAGTAAGGGCATTCTTCAGGGGCTCACCATATAAACTCTTGCCATTAGGTAGTTCAGTGTGCTTGTATCCCTCAGGACATTTTTTGAAACCACACCAGGATACATTGCATGAACTGTGTTCCCCAAATGAATGTGGTACTATGGATTTGATACTTGATTTTAAGAATTAACTGGAGGCAGGATAAAACAGTAGACTGGTTCAGACTGAATAACAAATCTTAAAATAAATTAGGAAAGGGAGAGAGATTATGAGAGATGTCTAGTCCCACACCTAAAATAAGACCATTCGATATAGACTGTAGAAAGGCTCATATACTTTTAAATAAGTTTTGTCATAGATTTGTCACAAATTTGAAACAAGTAGCAAATAAATTTCGAAGTATTTATTTTGCACCTTGACAAGAAGGCATATGATAAAATGACCATGCTGTACAGTATTTTCTTACAATAATTGGATAAGTTAATTTTCAGTTTTCTATTGTCTGAAATCATTGTTACATAATCTAGAAAAGGTAAATACAACTTTAAAGCGAAAGAAAAATAGTATTTCTGCGATTCCAGTGGTCATTTGTTTATATATAGTTATTTTTGTTTCTGGTGGAGTACAAAAGGGTGGAATTGTTTGTTGTACTCTGATGAAAGAAACACTGGATGTGTACTCTGGTAAGGAAGCTGACTGTATAACAGTTTTTCTCCAAGCAGTGAATATTGAATAATTGTTGATGAAGCCTCATAGTGGTTGCAGAAGGAAAAGAACTTGTACAACAACTTTTGTACATGCAGAACTCAGTATTTATGCTAACAATTAATTTTATTCCTTGGCCTATTATTACCATTGGAAAAGTCCTCAAAGTTTACCTCACCTGCTTGACAATGTGAACAAGACTTGAGGTCATTTTTTAGCACTTCCATGTTGACAATTCGTGTGCCTGATAATATTTGGGCGTCCTCTTCCTCTATGTTTTGCTATTAATAGAAAATGAGTACTTTTGAACTCTTCGAAAGCAACTGCGATATCCTCAGTTTTATCAGTTCCAATTTACTGGTCCAAAACAACTTACCTGTTTTGACCTAGTCACTGTTTTCCTGGGGGGCTCAATGTCCTCTTCCTCAGTATTATTTCGTTTTTCCTGGGATTTTTCTTCACTTGCCCTTGCAAGGTTTTTCAACACGCTCATGCGTCTTTTCGACGCAAAACGACCTTTTATGGCGACCAGAATTGGCACAGACAGGGTTTTCGTCATTGTTCCCAGCATAGGCCACCGATGGATTAAGTAAACTAAAGCCACATACAAAGCCGGCCAAGGAAAGATAAAGAATTAAACGTGTGCTTGGTTTGGTCTCGGGAATTTCGTAGTCCACTCCAGGGTCTTCACGATCGATCGCAGCTCGTACATTAAAGCTATAAAATTTTCTTCTCGGCACCACATATGCTGATCGGTAAGCATTTTTTTCTTTAGCTAATAATAAAAACAAAGACTTTTGGCGGCTAAAAATTTCGTAAAAACGCGATTTACCCTGAAAACTAGACACGAATAGAGTTCGGTGAAAAAAATTACACGCCGCCGTGTTTGTTTACCTTCTCCATGGCTTTTAAAACTCCCGCGAGTGACGCGCGGCTAGAACCCAGTCCTAAAACTATTGTGAGCCTCCTTAAACTTAGCCTAAAACACGCGGCCTATCGAATAAATAAAATTCAATCACTTTTCCAGAAATTTTACTTACACTTTGGCTCCAAATAACCTCTAACCCGCGGCTGTCAGTATAGAGTTCCTTGGTAGCTGACCTCAACAGAACTGATATTCATTTTCCATGGAAAGAAGATGCTCCTGACAAAGTCCTTCCAAACGTAAGCTTATAGAAAACAAATCCATGCAGGAACCGGTTTTAGCGTTTTTAACTCCTTGCCGTGTTGAAATTCCTAAAAAGTGATTTTCCCATAAGGGAATCATCCTATTCTTCAGCTACAAAAAACATAACTTTGAATTCTACAGTATGCAATTATTTCACGTCTGAAAAGTTTGGATGGGCTGGCCATCAGATCGAGCAAAGCGACTTCAAACTTTTAGAAACGACGCTTACAAGAGATTGGAGTAGATGGTTGATTGGCATCTGTCCAGTAAGTTGAATTGTCCAGCCCTCTTTTTACCGCTTCAGTTGCAACAGTTTATGTATAAAGATAGATAAAGATCTATGTATCCATCCGCTGTGGTACTATATAACGTTCTTTGCTCAAACAGAACCATTTTACTTTCTTTTTCACATGCGAAATTACCACCGCAATGGTCGCCATTTTTTTAATTTGCTGACTCCGCCTGGCTTGACGCGCTGATTCATGAAAGCGAGTCTTCCGGAAGTCAACCAGCTCACCGGAAAATGTTTTCGCGTGGTCCGCATTGTTACTAAAAATAACTTTTTTGTAATTAAGATATCCCAGCCAACGCCCCTAGACTCCCTCTCTGTCCAATTATAATCTCTTGATCCAACCAATTTAAAATATGCATTACCGATGACTACAAACAGACATGGACGACAACAGTCAAACTATACCACGATAATTTTTTTCAACGGCTCCACTCCACCTTAAGAAAAACATTTTCTGTCACATTATTAATAGAGAAATAAGGTTCTCATTGTTTTCTTTCCATGCCTTTACATTAAAGCGAGGAAATGCATGTACAACTTTGTCTAAAATACGTGCGTTCTTCGGTTCCACCGGAAGTCATTCACCCGAATTTTACCCAAAGCACGCTGGGAAGACGGTAATATCCTCCTTTCTGTTCAGTAGAAAGTACGCATCTAGCATGGCAACGGTAGCGACGGACGGGGGTACCCACGGGAAAAATGACAAGTGGTTTGTAGTATTGAATCAGTTCTTTCAGTTTCGGCCTTTATTTTCGTTCGATTCCGGGGTTGTGGGAGTCAAATGCAATTAAGCCTTCCTGCGGCCCGCATTATTAGCTTTTTCGTAAAATAAATAATCTTTCCCCGGTCCACTGGGAGTGCATATGAACGTGACTAGGTCACGCAACCAACTCTTTTATGACCTTTCACTGACCTCTTATTATTTACGAGTGATGGTTCCTTGGGAAATGAAGGGATTTCTATGCGTTGAATCGCTAAATGTGAAGATATTTTTCTGTCTTTAATGTTTTCTCCTACATTTATGTCTACGACATTTGGAAGTCAACGGATACTTTCACAATGTGAGTATACTGTGTGTAAATAATGAAACTGTAACAACATTTTGCGAATATCAAATGCTGTAATGTCAAGCAAACCATGGTTTTTGTTAGATAGCTCTGTAAGACTTCTTGTATTTTTGCTGCTTAGAACAAGGAAAAAGCGAGAAAGGCTAATTTAAACACTATTTTAACTTGAGCCGTTCAAAGACTTGTGCCGTATTTTGATACGTCAGCATAAAAGACGATCAATGATACGTATGATTATAGCTTATATTTTAACTGAATGCGTCCTAGATAAAAACAAAAACATATGAATATTATAGCCTAAAACATGTAAATGTTGTTTTCATAATTTTAAAGACCTGCTTAAGGATCAATTTCGCAGTTCCTTGAGTTATTTTCGTTCTTAAGCTCGCCGTTATTGAAATACTTCCAGCACAATATAATGCGAGGTTGGTATCAAGCCAAAAATAGCCTTCACGGATAAATCTCTCAGTAGCGCTGTTTTTTCGGGCCACCAAAAATAATTTCAGAATAAATAAAAGACAGATTCAGCTATAATGTAGTGTTGTTTTTTGCCTAACAATCATATACCAGACTGCATTTTACCAATTCGAAGTTTGCTTAAATTTGCCTTCTTGTTTACATGGCGAAGATAGGTGTTTTGTACAAGACCAAAATGATTTTTAAACTTAACATTTCCGACAAAATTTTATTGCAAAATAAAGTTAAAAAAATGTTTAATTCACTGTGTAAAAGGGTCCGTGCACGGTTCGTCCACTCAATATTTTTGATTTCTATTCTATATTCAACAATAGAAAAAGGCAATCCACAGTCATATTTTCAGTTTTTTATTTGAAATTCTACCAATACAGAACCCGATTTCAACTAAAACACATCGTTTTATTCAATTTCAAATTGAAACCACTTAACCTAATTTATGTACATAAGAAAAACGTCAAAATCTCCCAAAATTGCTAACGGTCCGTGCACGGTTCGTCCACTCAATATTTTTTATTTCTATTCTATATTCAACAACGGAAAAAGCCAATCCACAGTCTTAATTTCAGTTTTTTATTTGAAATTCTGCCATTACAAAACCCGATTTTACCTAAAACACATCGTTTTATTCAAGTTCAAATTAAAACCACTTAACCTAATTTATGTACAGAAAAACGTCAAAATCTCCCAAAATTGCTAAAATTTAAGAAATAATCGTCCCTTTACTTGTAAACTAAGATCAAAAAGCAAAACACAAAATAAAAGTCCGTTTCATCGTTTTTCGTTTTATGTCCAAACTTAACAAAAAAACGAAAAACGAACATCAACTTCCGTTTTATCGTTTTTCGTTTTATGTACAAACTTAAACAAGAAAAAGAAAAACGAAAATCAACTTCCGTTTTGTCGTTTTTCGTTTTATGTCCAAACTTAAACAAAAAAAACGAAAAAGGAAAATCAACTTCCGTTTTATCGTTTTATGTCCAAATTTAAACGAAAAAAAGAAAAACGAAAATCAACTTCCGTTTTATCGTTTTTTCGTTTTATGTCCGAACTTATAGTCCAGTCAATCTATGAAAAAAAGGGGTCAACCTACCACTAATTGCAAAAGAAGGTATCTCAACGGTTTTAGGTCCAGAAAGACTTAATATATAACATATAAAAAGTCCCCCAAAATCGCAGTAGGGGAACACGTTCAAAATTAGGGTTTTTCATGTCGAGTTGACGAGCAAAATTTTACGGCATGAAAACGAGGCTCCACTAAGTACTTCTTAATCTTGCCGGCTGTATTTTCAGCTTTGTTTATTAGAAAAAAATGACTGTTTATGAGTAATTGATAGAAAATGTTTAAATAGTAATAAAACAATTTAAATTCATCACTGACTACTAGCATTTGATTTACTGAGCCGAAAATGTTTGTGTTTACATGTATTAAATGATATTTGAAGGGTATCTAGAAAATTCATAGTTATTTTCGTTTCCTTTGTTTTCGTATTCTTATATGTAATTTAAAATACGATTTTAGCACTCGTCTGTTAGAATACAAACTCAAAGTGCAGAACTGTAGAGGAACTTGTAAAGAATTATAAATATATATACCAAAAAAAGGCACGAAACAATGCAAGCAGGTTTGTAAAGTTTGCAAGCGCTTGTCGCGTCAATGTAGATTTCTCAGTCTGCGTCTTTCCCGCCGTCACACGAAAGAGAAGTGGTTGTATCTACATGTTATTATTCGTGGAGAAAATTGCATCAGATTCTTAGCTTTGGAGCGCTTATTTGCAGGTAAGCATTGATTATTCTGTTTGTAATGGTAATCATACGGTTTCGAGTTCAATTTGTGATTAATTTGCACAAGTGAGTTTTTCAAAAAGCTCAAATTGCACGAGCCGCTTCGGCGTTAATATTTTGTTTATAAACTGAATAAAAAATTCTTTTAGAATCAAAATGTAATTCTGTACACTTCTTAATTGCCTTTTGTATATAAAACATAAATGTATCCAAGCATCTGATCGACTTTCGAGCGACTTTCATGCTCTGAGAATTGTATTATTTGTTCGTTATGGTGTTTTCCGTTGAAGTTCATAATTTCTAGTTATCATATTTCAAAATGAAAATATTAAAAATATATACTGTTCAAATGAACCTACATACAGTCGTGGACAGAATATTATGTTGATATGTTTATTTCACGAGACAGTGCATGGGTGAATCCGGTGGGTGTCTAGACAAGGGCGCAACTATACAGACATACTTGGCCTGTAAGCCCGCTTTATCAATGTTATAAAAATGCGGAAATGTTATAGGCTAGTGCCGTACACTCCCCTAGGGTTCAAGATTATTATACCTTTACTGAAAATATTTCAGTAATATTTATATATTATTTTCTGTTTCTGCCGCGATCGCTAATAGAGTTTCTCGAGAACATTATGGCTGGGGAAAAACGTTTGAAATTAGCATCAATTGGCCAGGCTGTTATGCAGGCGGCACGCCCTCGATCTCTCATCCCACCGCTACAGATTGGACTGGCCATTCAACTGCACCATAGCTACGCATCCCGGTTTTTAATTGACTCTCTGAATAGTCACGGTTTTTGTTCATCGTATCATGAAGTACAGAAATTTAGCAAGAATGCGGCCGTAGATCAATCCACTGACATTCCTTCCTTCCAGGGAGAATTCGTCCAGTATTCAGCGGACAATGTCGATCATAACATCAGGACCCTGGATGGAAGGAATACCTTTCATGGCATGGGAATGATAGCAACCGTGACGCCCGGAACCACGGAGCGCGGGAAATGCGTCCCAAGACACCACGTTGACCCGAAAGAAATATCAACAGTGGGGCACATTGAGATTGTACAACCAACCGAGCCAAGGCTATCTAACATCGAAATACGATATGATAATGTGGCAGTCAAAGAGGTCGCAGACCCATCTGCCAATATCGACCTTCTGTGGAAGATGTCGTTATTGTTTGATTCCGAAGCGTGCACAGGCTGGTCTGGAATGATGCAATCTGTTCTAAGGGCGACCACCAAGGGAAGTCGTCTGTTCTATTTCTTCCAATGATAGACATGAGCCCAAGTGACAACACGTGTATTTACTCGACGCTGAAGTTCTTGGCGGAGCATGCACAGAAACACAATGTTAGCACTCTCATCGTCACGTTCGACTAGCCTCTGTGGTGGAAGGCGTTTAATTTGATCCAGACAGAGCCAGTTGGAAGCGCCATTCGCAACGTGATTGTCAGGCTGGGAGGGTTTCATACCGAAATGAGTTTTCTTGGTAGTTTTGGCCACCTCATGGCGGAATCCGGCCTGAAAGAACTGTTGGAGCTTGTCTACGCGTCGAATGCAGTAGATCACATATTGACAAGAAAGTCCATTGGACGGGCAGTTCGAGCTCATCTCCTCGTCGACGCAGCCTTGAACAATCTCCTATATGCTGAAACTGTTCAAGTGCCCATTCCGCAGCTTCAAAACAAAGGTAACGAGCAATAAACTAAATTAATTGTGAGATGTTGTTTTTTCTTTTTACAGAAAACTAGCGTTAATCTCTCTTTTTCAAATATTCTTTGTGTTTCGTCAATAGATGGCAATTCCGATACCACCAACTCAGATGACACCCTCGCCAGTACGCATTCCTGCGACACGCCTTCTGAAGACGAACCAAGCTGTAAGTATTGGTCCTACGAAAATATATGATAAATCGTAGTTAATTTTTTGCACTTACGCTTTTTTTAATTTAATTGACAGGTAGTTCCGTAGATGAGATCAACTCCGTAGCAGCGTCCATCACCCTTGCGCATTCCAGCCAGATTCCTCAAGTCGAACCGAGCTGTAAGGTTTTAATTTCTTTGGGTACCACTGTATACGTTCTTTGTCCTATTTTCGTGATATTATGATACTGAATAATAGTTGTTTTCTTTTTCAGCAAACCCCGATGTTGTAGCAAGAAGCAGTAGCGAGTTATTTGAAGAAGCCCGTTCTTTGTTCAATCAGCTGTTGGGAAAAGAAAAGTCCTGGGAAGAGGTGAACACTGGAAGCATGTGGGACTCTATCCAAGAACGTATAAGAAGTACCCAAACGTCACTCAGGGAGCGAAGTCGCACCTCAGCATTATGGCTCCAATACATGGAAATGTTAGACATCCTTAAAGTCTTTATCAAAGCCGAACGCACAGCTAACTGGGAGCTCCATTTACAAGCCCTCTCTCAAATGCTGCCGTTTCTTGCCGCTTCTGGCCACAACCTCTACGTGAAGTGCGCCAGACTATATCTACATTCTATGACCAAGCTCGAGTGTGACCACCCAGAGGTGTACCGCAGTTTCATGTCTGAAGGCCTTCATGTAGTGAGAAGGAGTGAGCGATTCTGGGCAGGCCTGTCTACAGACCTCGTCATAGAGCAGGCTTTGATGAGAACTTTAAAGACAAGTGGAGGCCTAACAAGAGGGCGGGGCATGACGGAGCAGCAGCGCCTGACTTGGCTTCTCGCAATGCCCGCATGCGCCGAAGTGAATAGCGTCATGCAAGAATTGACCGGTGTTGCTTATAACACAAGCGAGCAGAACAAGGACATGGCAAGTACAAGAAAAGAGCGCGACGTCAAAGATACGTTAACTATCCTTTCCGCTCTTCAAGACCGCAGTCCCTTTTCACCAGACCCACACTTAAGAAATATCATGAACGGGGTGCACGGGGACAGTGCTGTTGATGTCGACAAAGCTCGTATAATTGGAGAGAAAGTCATTGCATCTATGACTGGACGGTCAGCGACAGAGTACTCGTTCAAAAAAAGTGCGCAGGCCATTACTCTCGCAAAGACATCTGCTGTTAGAATTGACAATGAGCAGGTAGAGATCGACCCACAGCTTCTGTTTCAGCGCTTGATTTTGGCGTCCAACACTAGCGAAGACCTCCCCGCGATATTTCGCTACGAGCTTAGCAGTTACCCGACATCTCTGTTTGATTCAGCACTGATGCTACGGCAGGCCAATAAGCCAGCTCTGGCCGATGCTATTTGGTCCAGGCTCTCTCCACAAGTAATTAGCGAGAAAGTGCCGTGTGTTGCTGACGTACAATACGTGCTGGATGGCGGAGCACTTCTGCACAGAGTGGTATGGCCTACTCTCGGATCCGCGACTTTTGAAGAAGTGTTCAGTCTTTACTGCAACTATGTCACGAAGAAGTATGGCAGGCCAATCGTCGTCTTTGATGGGTATGACAACAGTCCAGTGTCAACGAAGCAAATGACACAGCAAAGGAAATCATCGGCAAGGTTGGGACTACCGTGACGTTCGAGGAAGACATGAAGGTCACCACGAAGAAGGACGTGTTCCTGGCAAATACCAAGAACAAGCAACGTTTTCTTACCATGTTGAGCAGAAATCTTAGCCACCGCCAGTGTGAGACGCGCCATGCAGACGGCGATGCCGGCCTTCTTATTATGAAAGCAGCTGTAGAGTCCGCGAGATCCAGAACAACCATACTTGTTGGAGACGACACAGACCTGCTCATCCTACTTTTGTTCCACGTCGATCCTGATGGTCATGACCTCTTCTTTATCCCTGAGCCAAAGAGCAATTCCTTGCGGCGGCGTGTATGGAATATAAAGAAGGTACGAGCAGAGCTAGGGACTGAGGTATGCGATAACATCCTCTTTCTTCACGCGGTTCTTGGATGCGACACAACATCTCGCGTTCATGGCATCGGAAAGGGTGCATCGCTCAAGAAGTTTATCACGTCCTCTCATTTCCGGCAGCAAGCGAAGGTATTTCAAGGCATTGCAGCAACAGAAGAAATCGCGGCTGCCGGGGAAAATGCCCTTGCACTACTGTACAACGGAAAGGAAGGGCAATGTCTCGACAATCTCCGGTATCAACGTTACCAGGAAAAGCTCGCCACAAAGACCACCCAGATACACCCTAATAGCCTCCCCCGACATCGGCTGCAGCAAAATTCCATAGTTTTCGCGTGTATGCCCAAGTCCTGCAATGGAAAGGGGAAGGAGTCAATGCCGAAGACTGGGGGTGGAAGACGAAAGACGGCCAGCTGATTCCTGTGATGACGGATTTACCAGCAGCACCAGACAACCTTCTACGCATAATGAGATACAACTGCTCATCGGGATGCAACACGCTGCGATGTTCCTGCCGCAAGCACAACTTGGAATGTTCTCCTGCATGTGGCCAGTGCAAAGGCTCTAGCTGCACAAACTCCTCTGTCCTGGCTCAAGAAGACTGTGGCAGTGACGACGAATAGTATTTTAGCGTCACATGATGTATCAGGTTCGGAAGAACGATTAGCCTGTAAAATATTCGTTTTACTACTCAAGTCTGATAATTGATATCAAAAGCACAGTCTAATAAAAATGACTTGAAGTACCAGCAACTACTTTCATTCTATTCATAGTTATTAGAATAACTTTCCCTCTAGTATGTTACATTCTGATAATCTTCTTCATTGGAAATTGACTAACTTTATGGGCTTATATGCAGACCTGGTTTCAAGCTTACACATGACAAATGACTAAATGGTTTTATATTACCGCTCTTATTGCAAATCCCCAAATCATCGGTAAAAAGTGTGCTTTTAACGAGCGAAATCAATCTACTTCCGGTTTCAGCCTTGTTTCCATGTCGCAGCAGAGAGCGAGTATCAATTGTGTTAATTTTGAAGGCTTTCCCGTGCTGCGATTTAGGGGGACTTTTAGTATGTTGTTCAAAGCAGTTGCATGAGCTATATTTCGAAGAGAAACCTTCTTTTGCAATTAGTGATGGGTCAAACCATAGGTTGACTGGACAATTAAACAAAAAAACGAAAATCAACTTCCGTGACTGTATAAGCATAACAGAAGAGTCGATTTCCTTCGCCATAATTGTAGACATATTGAGTCTTTAATGGCAATGAAACCCATGCTCTCCGCTCTTAACGATGACCCTACAGGGAACTACCAACAGTTGCAAAGGACGAACAGTAAATCCGGGGTTTCAATGAAATTCAAACCCACAATCTTTGCTTTAACGGTGGACATACTGGTCTCTACCAAAAGTTGCAATTTGTAATGATATTCAAAACCATGTTCCTTGCTCAACAATTCTGAAGTTACTCTTCAAATAATGCAGTTTGCAAACAAACAAAGCAAAGGAGGAAAAGATGAGACTTTAGTTGCATTCAAACCGTTTGCCAGCCTCGGGCAAATCTTCATACGATGCCACAGGAAGCGTCTTCTTTGGCTGTTATGACACCTAGAACTTCCTGACCTGAATAAACAGTCTTCTCAAGAACAAGGAAGTTAGAGTGCAAGCGAGAGTTTACATATGTTTTAGTGAGGGTCTCTTGTCTCAGTAGCTTCACCGATATAGCAAACGGTTTGAATGCAACTAAAGTCTCATCTTTTCCTCGTTTTCTTTGTTTGTTTGCAAACTACAGTGTTTGAAGAGTAACTTCAGAATTGTCGAGCAAGGTCCATGGTTTTGAATATCTTTACAAATTGCAACGTTTCGTGGAGACCAGTATGTCCACCGTTAAAGCAAAGATTATGGGTTTGAATTTCATTGAAACCTCCGATTTACTGTTCGTCCTTTGCAACTGTTGGTAGTTCCCGGCAGGGTCATCGTTAAGAGCACAGATCATGGTTTGATTCCCATTAAAGACTCGATATGTCCACAATCATGGCGAACGAAATCGACTCTTCTGTTATGCTTATACAATCACTTACCTCTTGTAGGCCAGCCTCGGGAAAATCTACATACGATGCCACAGGAAGCGTCTTCTTTGGCTGTTATGACACCTGGAACTTCCTGACCTGAATAAACAGTCTTCTCAAGAACAAGGAAGTTAGAGTGCAAGCGACAGTTTACGTATGTTTTAATGAGGGTCTCTTGTCTCAGTAGCTTCACCGATATAGCAAACAGTTTGAATGCAACTAAAGTCTGATCTTTTCCTCGTTTGCTTTGTTTGTTTGCAAACTACATTGTTTGAGGAGTAACTTCACAATTGTTGAGCAAGGAGCGTGGTATTGAATACCATTACAACTTGCAACTTTTGGAAGAGAACAGTAGGCCCACGGTTAAAGCAAAGTCGATTGGTTTGAATTTCATAGTTGCCACGGATTTACTGTTCGTCCTTTGCAACTGTTGGTAGTTCCCTATACGGTCATCGTTAAGAGCGGAGATCATGAGTTTCATTGAAATATAAAGACTCCATATGTCCGCAATTATAGCAAAGGAAATCGATTTTTCTGTTATGCTTATAGATTCACTTACCTCTGGTAGGCCAGCCTCGGGCAAATCAACATACGATGTCACAGGAAGCGTCTTCTTTGGCTGTTATGACACCTGGAACTTCCTGATCTGAATAAACAGTCTTCTCAAGAACAAGGAAGTTAGAGTGCAAGCCAGAGTTTACCTATGTTTTAGTGAGTATCTCTTGTCTCAGTAGCTTCAACGATATAGCAAACGGTTTGAATGCAACTAAAGTCTCATCTTTTCCTCGTTTGCTTTGTTTGTTTGCAAACTACATTGTTTGAAGAGTAACTTCAGAATTGTTGAGCAATGAACATGGTTTTGAATATGATTACAAATTGTAACTTTTGGTAGAGAACAGTAGGCCCACCGTTAAAGCAAAGGGCATTGGTTTGAATTTCATTGAAACCGCGGATTTAATGTTCGCCCTTTGCAACTGTTGGTTGTTCCCGGTAGGGTCATCGTTAAGAGCAGAGATCATGGCTTTGGTTGCCGTTAAAGACTCGATATGTCCACAATTATTACAAAGGAAGCGTATTGTTTTGTCTTGTCTCAGTAGCTTAACCGGTAAAGCAAACGGTTTGAATGCAAATAAAGTCTCATAGTTTCCTCCTTTGTTTTGTTTGTTTGCAAACTACATAGTTTGAAGAGTAACTTCAGAATTGTTCAGCAAGGACTGTGGTTTTGAATATCATTACAAATTGCAACTTTTGTGGAGACCAGTATGTCCACCGTTAAAAGCAAAGAACATGGGTTTGAATTTCATTGAAACCTCAGATTTACTGTTCGTCCTTTGCTACTGTTAGTAGTTCCCGATAGGGTCATCGTTAAAAAGAGAGATCATGGGTTTGATTGCCATTAAAGACAAGATATGTCCACAATTATAGCAAAGGAAGTCGATTTTTCTGTTATGCTTATACAGTCACTTACCTCTTGTATGCCAGCCTCGGGCAAATCTACATACGATGTCACAGGAAGCGTCTTCTTTGGCTGTTATGACACCTAGAACTTCCTGAGCAGAATAAACAGTCTTCTCAAGAACAAGGAAGTTAGAATACAAGCCAGAGTTTACCTATGCTTTCGTGAAGGTCTCTTGTCTCAGTAGCTTCACCGATATAGCAAACGGTTTGAATGCAAGTAACGTCTGATCTTTTCTTCGTTTGCTTTGTTTGTTTGCAAACTACATTGTTTGAACCGTAACTTCAGAATTGTTGAGCAAGGAGCGTGGTTTTGAATAACATTTCAACTTGCAAATTTTGGAAGAGACCAGTATGTCCACCGTTGAAGCAAAGACCGTGGGTTTGAATTTCATTGAAACCTCGGAGTTACTGTTCGTCCTTTGCAACTGTTGGTAGTTCCCGGTAAGGTCATCGTTAAGAGCAGAGATCATGGGTTGTATTGCCATTAAGGACTCAATATGTCGACAATTATAGTAAAGGAACTCGTCTCTTCTGTTATGCTTATACAGTCACTTACCTCTTGTAGACCACCCTCGGGCAAATCTACATACGTTGTCACAGGAAGCGTCTTCTTTGGCTGTTATGACACCTGGAACTTCCTGACCTGAATAAACAGTCTTCTCAAGAACAAGGAAGTTAGAATGCAAGCCAGAGTTTACCTATGGTTTAGTGAGGGTCTCTTGTCTCAGTAGCTTCACCGATATAGCAAACGGTTTGAATGCAACTAAAGTCTGATCTTTTCCTCGTTTGCTTTGTTTGTTTGCAAACAACATTGTTTGAAGTTAACTTCAGAATTGTTGACCAAGGAACGTGGTTTTGAATACCATTACAACTTGCAACTTTTGGAGGAGAACAGTAGACCGACTGTTAAAAGCAAAGGTGATTGGTTTGAATTTCATTGAAACCCCGGATTTACTTTTCGCCCTTTGCAACTGTTGGTAGTTCCGGTAGGGTCATGGTTTGGAGTAGATGTCATGGGTTTGATTGACATATAAAGACTCCATATGTCCGCAATTATAGCGAAGGAAATCAATTTTTCTTTTATGCTTATAGATTCACTTACCTCTTGTAGACCAGCTTCCGAGAAATCTACGTACGATGTCACAGGAAGCGTCTTCTCTGGCTGTTATGACACCTGGAACTTTCTGACCTGAATAAACAGTCTTCTCAAGAACAAGGAAGTTAGAATGCAAACAAGAGTTTACCTATGTTTTGGTGAGGGTCTCTTGTCTCAGTAGCTTCACCGATATAGCAAACGGTTTGAATGCAAGTAAAGTCTCATGTTTTCCTCGTTTGCTCTGTTTGTTTGCAAACTACATTGTTTGAAGAGTAACTTCAGAATCGTTGAGCAAGGACCGTGGTTTTGAATACCGTTGCAACTTGCAACTTTTAGAAGAAAACGGTAGGCTCACGGTTAAAGCAAAGGCCATTGGTTTGAATTTCATTGAAACCCCGGATTTACTTTTCTGCCTTTGCAACTGTTGGTAGTTCCGTTAGGGTCATCGTTAAGAGTAGAGGTCATGGGTTTGATTGACATATTAAGACTCCATATGTCCGCAATTATAGCGAAGGAAATCGATTTTTCTTTTATGCTTATAGATTCACTTACCTCTAGTAGAGCAGCTTTGGACAAATCTACGTACGATGTCAAAGGAAGCGTCTTCTTTGGCTGTTATGACACCTGGAACTTTCTGACCTGAATAAACAGTCTTCTCAAGAACAAGGAAGTTAGAGTGCAAGCCAGAGTTTACCCATGTTTTAGTGAGGATCTCTTGTCTCAGTAGCTTCAACGATATTGCAAACGGTTCGAATGCTACTAAAGTCTCATCTTTCCTCGTTTGCTCTGTTTGTATGCAAACTACATTGTTTGAAGGATAACTTCAGAATTGTTGAGCAACGAACCTGGTTTTGAATACCATTACAACTTGCAACTTTTGGTAGAGAACAGTAGGCCCACCGTTAAAGCAAAGGCCATTGGTTTGAATTTCATTGAAACCTCGTATTTACTGTTCGTCCTTTGTTTGATTGCCATTAAAGACTCGATATATCCACAATTATACGAAAGGAAATCGATTGTTCTGTTATGCTTATACAGTCACTTACCTCTTGTAGGCCAGCCCAGGGCAAATCTACATACGATGTCACAGGAAGCGTCTTCTTTGTCTGTTATGACACCTGGAATTTCCCGACCTGAATAAACAGTCTAATCTCAAGAACAAGGAAGTTAGAGTGCAAGCTAGAGATTAGCTATGTTTTAGGGAGGGTCTCTTGTCGCAGTAGCTTCACCGATATAGCAAACGGTTTGAATGCAACCAAAGTCTCATCTTTTCCTCGTTTGCTTTGTTTGTTTGCAAACTACATTGTTTGAAGAGTAACTTCAGAATTGTTGAGCAATGAACATGGTTTTGAATATGATTACAAATTGTAACTTTTGGTAGAGAACAGTAGGCCCACCGTTAAAAGCAAAGAACATGGGTTTGAATTTCATTGAAACCTCAGATTTACTGTTCGTCCTTTGCTACTGTTAGTAGTTCCCGATAGGGTCATCGTTAAGAGCAGAGATCATGGCTTTGGTTGCCGTTAAAGACTCGATATGTCCACATTTATAGCAAAGGAAGCGTATTCTTTTGTCTTGTCTCAGTAGCTTAACCGGTATAGCAAACGGTTTGAATGCAAATAAAGTCTCATAGTTTCCTCCTTTGTTTTGTTTGTTTGCAAACTACATAGTTTGAAGAGTAACTTCAGAATTGTTCAGCAAGGACTGTGGTTTTGAATATCATTATAAATTGCAACTTTTGTGGAGACCAGTATGTCCACCGTTAAAAGCAAAGAACATGGGTTTGAATTTCATTGAAACCTCAGATTTACTGTTCGTCCTTTGCTACTGTTAGTAGTTCCCGATAGGGTCATCGTTAAAAAGAGAGATCATGGGTTTGAATGCCATTAAAGACAAGATATCTCCACAATTATAGCAAAGGAAATGTATTTTCCTTCGGAAGTTTAGCGTGAGCATGTTAGGTTGCACGCTAACACGTTTGTGTTAGCGCGTGGGGTCTCTAGAGATCCCACTAATGTATATATAGCAGTGTACAGCGTCAAGGTTTTCGTCACGTGTCAGCTTCTCGGCGGTGGTCAGTGTGGATGAAGTTTTTAGTTCTTCGTTATGCCAGGAGACGAGACAACAGCACCCCAGAACGAGAGCACCGACACAGCAGAACGCGAGCGTAGCACTGTCGACGACGTGTTTGAACGTTTTAAAAAATATCTCGACGAAAAGGTGGACACCGTTTCGTGCGGCCTGGCAAGCCAAACTACCACGGAGACAAGGAAGCTAAATAGAGTCGCGGAAGCCCAAAAATTAAGATTTTCGGGAAACAAAGGCCAGTTTCTCTTCAACTCCGAGCTCTCCGGAACCCTTGATGAAGTTAGCCATTATTTGGACGCTGAAATTACAGATAAAGCGGGAGAGAAGGTTGCCGAGCTAAAGAAGACGCTCCAACGCCGGCAGAAGGTCATTAAACTCGCCGATAAAAGCGAAGCTGGTTGGCTTGCCGTCAAGGAATACCAAACGGAGGAGCTCGCTAGCGACTCCGAAGACGAGAAAAGAATTCGCAAAGCACAGGAACGGGCGTTGAAGAAAAAGAAGCAGAATGCGGCAAAAAAGCCGGACAGGGACCGTAGTTCGTCTAGTGGCGCTTCTAGCTCACATGTTGGTGATGACAGGATGCTTTTTCGAGGTATTGTCATTGCCCTTTCTTTGTATTTTCAGCATAGCAGGCAAGTGTTCGCACTATGCCTGCCTTACTATTGTGGTAGTGTATTTTATGCGTCAGCGATCTGGAGAAGGAAAATGATTTTCCTTCGTACGAACGTAGAGAGGTAGAAGGAAAATGTATTTTCCTTCGGAAGTTTAGCGTGAGCATGTTGGTTTGCACGCTAACACGTTTGTGTTAGCGCGTGGGGTCTCTAGAGACCCCACTAATGTATATATAGCAGTGTACAGCGTCAAGGTTTTCATCACGTGTCAGCTTCTCGGCGGTGGTCAGTGTGGATGAAGTTTTTAGTTTTAGAATCTACATTTAAGTCAACTTGTTTTTCCCTCTTCTGTGTGGTTTTTCTTTTCCTTACAGGCCGTCGATTGCCTTCTCAAACAGACACCTGTTTCCGATGCGGGAGAAAGGGCCATTGGAGCGCCGATTGTGGGCGGTTCGCCAGGTATAAACCAGGAAACTTCAGGGCGCCAGCCAAAGGTGACCTTTTCAGTTCCTCCGGAGATCAGTCACGCAAAACAGAATAGCGACTTGGAGGTTGACTTTCATGATGAAGTCCCTGAATTCTTTGAGGACCTTGTAAAGGTAGACAGTGCTGATCAGTCGTTTGAGATAGAATCGGACAGACCGATCACTTCGGTGACGGTTAATGTTAAGGGCAGGCTTAAGGCCCATCTTGAGTTTTGGGAAAGAATTAACGCTCCTGTGTTTATTATTGATTGCATTAAGGAAGGTTACAAAATACCTTTTTATGCGACTCCTTCTAGGTCGGTATTTGACAACAATCGTTCCGCTCTTAAGCATCGCGATTTTGTTCAGGAGGCCATTTTGGAGTTGCTCTCCACCGGGAGGGTTTCTCAGGTCCCAAAGACCCATCTTCAGGTTATTAACCCTCTCTCGGTTTCAGTGCAGAGAGCTCTGGGAAAAAACGCTTAATCTTAGATTTAAGATATGTCAATCAACATATATTTAAAAAGAAGGTTAAATTCGAGGACTGGAAAGTAGGGTTAGATTATTTCAGTAAGGGAAGCTATTTTACCCAGTTTGATCTTAAAAGTGGATACCATCACTTAGATATCTTTCCTGAGCATCAACCCTATCTTGGTTTTAGCTGGGTCTGGCCTGAGGGCGATACAAAATTTTTCATGTTAACTGTTCTTCCCTTCGGCTTATCGTCCGCGCCTTATATTTTCACTAAGCTTTTCAGACCTTAAGTTAAGCACTGGCGATCTCTGGGTATTCACTCTGTTGTTTACCTTGACGATGGTCCGGACGTGGAGAATAGCGAAGCCTTATCCAGGACTAATTCTAATGTTATCAGGTCTGATCTTGGCTCTGCTGGCTTTCTCGCTTATACGGATAAAAGCGTGTGGGATCCTGTCCAAGTAGCTACTTGGTTAGGTATCGTTTGGAACGGAGCTCAGGGTGTTATTAGTATCACCGAGACCCGGGTAGAGAACTCCTTTGCCCATATTGGTAGGGTTCTACTAAACCCTGTTTTGCCCGCTAGAGACCTCGCTTCTAATGTAGGGAAAATTATTTCCATGAGCCCTGTCTTAGGTAACCTATGTCGGATCATGACCAGGCATTGTCAGATGTCTGTAGCCGCGGCTCAAGATTGGGACACTCCTTTATTACTGGACAGATATTGCCTTGTAGAACTACAGTTTTGGAGGGAGAATCTACTTCTAGTTTATACTAGGGAGGTATTTAATGCCAACCCCGGGTTTGCTTCTGTTTATTCCGACGCGAGTGATTTTGCTTGCGCTGGCTATATCCTCGGCAAAGACGCTTACGCTCATAGGATGTTTTCTGTCACAGAGCGGGACCAGAGTTCTACCTATCGAGAGTTAGTAGCCATTAAATTTGTTCTTAACTCGTTTAGTTCGCTCCTTTCGAATTCCAGGGTTAAATGGTTCACTGACAGCCAAAGTGTGGCACGTATTGTTCAAGTTGGAAGCATGAAGTTCATTCTTCACCAATTAGCGTCTGATGTTTTCTCATTTTGTGTTAAGCATGGGATCGTTTTGGAAATTGAGTGGGTCCCGCGCTCAATGAATGAAAATGCCGATTATCTTAGTAAGATTATCGAATCCAGGCTCATCAGGAGTAGATGCATTTTTTCAGGACTGGCATGGTGAAAATTGTTGGGTGGTACCGCCTGTCATCCTTTTGTCCAAGGTCCTTAGGTTTATGTTCCACTCTAGGGTACTGGGTACATTGGTGGTTCCTTATTGGCCATCTGCCCCCTTTTGGCCTCTTCTTGTCAAGGATTTTGGGATTTTGTTATAGACTATCAATTTTTCGAAGGCATCCTTGCTTTGCGCCAGGGACGAAACACTAGTTCGCTATTAGGTTCCCCTTCGTGGGCTGGTTATATCGTAGCAGTTAGAGTTAATTTTGTGTAGTTTTTTCTCATTGTCCTGGACGGCGGTGACAATTGGTCTATTTGTGGCCGATATTTTTGCCGGGTGGCAGTGACAATTGGTCTATTTGTGACCGTTATTTTTGCCGGGTGGCAGTGACAATTGGTCTATTTGTGACCGTTATTTTTGCCGGGTGGCAGTGACAATTGGTCTATTTGTGACCGATATTTTTGCCGGGTGGCAGTGTCAATTGGTCTATTTGTGACCGATATTTTTGCCGGGTGGCAGTGACAATTGGTCTATTTGTGACCGTTATTTTTGCCGGGTGGCAGTGACAATTGGTCTATTTGTGACCGATATTTTTGCCGGGTGGCAGTGTCAATTGGTCTATTTGTGACCGATATTTTTGCCGGGTGGCAGGGACAATTGGTCTATTTGTGACCATTATTTTTGCCGGATGGCAGTGACAATTAGCCATTCTGTGACTAATATCTCTACCGCATGGCAGTGATTGACGGTTAGTTTGTGACCGGTAATTTTGCCGGATAGCTGAAGTTGCATGATTCGTAGGTTTTCGTTATTTGACGAATGCTTTTGCTCTCTACCAATTTTATGTTTTAGATATTGTTTCCTTTCCAGGATTTGCTGAAGGCTTCTTCCTGGGGCGAAACCTGCGGTAGCCAAAGACAACATATGGTGGTACAGTTGTTATCATCAAGAGCGAACTCGTCCGTTAAAAAATGTTTGCCACTATAAACGTTTTTGCGATCATCTTAAGTCTAAAGGTATTATTCTTGTTCTCCCATGCGCTAGTTACAACCAGAACCATGTTACAACATGTTACATGTTACATGTTACAACCATGTTACAACCATGTTACTAGTTACTAGAACTAGTTACAACCATGTTACAACCAGAATTACTTCCGGTCGCTATTAGGACTTAGTCCTGCGCGTTCTCGCCCATGGCATAGATAATTATCACAGGCATTGTGTCAAATCGTTTAGTTCGCACATTTCTTCGTTGTTCGTGTCTTCGTTGTTCATTTGTTCATTTCACCGTTAAGCCAGGATCTTCAATGTCAGGTACATATATCGCGTTTCTTTCGTTTCTTTCGTCACATATTGTAACACAGATTTGTATTTTGTGTTCTAGAAACCACTAGTATGGAAGTATGGAGAATGGCTAGGTTTATGATGTTGTAATTTCGTGAAATATACTATACCGCCAAGTTTCTACTGGTGCGTTCATTACAGTTTCTGACAGGAGAGCCACGGCTTTATGGTTCTTCGTTGTACGTTGTTTCGAGTTTAATAATGTCTACGGTCGACGAGTTCGAAAGGACGCGGCAGCCAAGTTCACGCCTCGACGCCGAAGCTGTAAAGTTTGAACGATTACAATCGCTAAAGAGATCTCGTGCTGGACATCTCGGCCATTTGAATAAATTGTACAAAGGTGTTGAGCTCTTAATGCAAACCGCCGCAAATTATGCTCAAGCTTGTGACAAAAAAAAGGAATCTTGATGTCGCTTTCGCAAGATGTTTGCAAGCATACGACGAGTACTATCAATTTGTTGATGATGGTCAAATGAAGTCCGAAGCGTTAAACAACTGTCATAGCATAATTACTGGCAAAAGGAAATTCGATGAACGTTTTGAAGAATGGACTCAGTCGGTTCAACGCATGAACGCGGATGAAAACTCAGTTATGTTAAATCAGCAAGGTAATGTTAACGATGAGGAGCAAGTTGGCGTGCATTCGCAAGACGCCGCGAGTAGTCGAAAGTCAGGGAGTTCTAAGACAAGTTCGCGCTCGAGTGAAAGATCGAGAAAGGCCAAAGCCGAACTTCTTCAAAGAGAGCTTGAATTAAGAAATCTCTTGAAGCAGCAGGAATTGGAACGCCGACTGGCCGAAATTAAAGAGCAGGAAGATGAATTGAAACGCAGGATTGCTCTCTTGGTAGCCGAAGGCGAGATAGAGAAAGCCAAGGTAATTGACGAAATATACCAAGACTCCGAATATTCCAAACGTGGGACCCGGGAAAAGTTGAAACCAGCTAACCCAGAAGAAACATGTCACTCACTTCCCTCTGCAACAAAACCCCATGTTGGATCGGCGAAGATGGTGATGGGTGAGAACGACGTCTTCAAAAAAGTTATGAAAACCTACACCAAATCAGCGCTAAATCCGAGTGCTCAGCCTTGGGTCCCGGAGCCTCCTATGAAAGCGGTCAGTAGTGGAGATCTTGCTGGTTCGCAACAGTTGCAACAGGTATTGAGGCAGCAACAAGTGGCAATGCAACTAATGGCCTTTTCGATTCAGCAAGGATTTGAAATGCCTAAAAGAGAGCTTATGACCTTCGATGGAAATCCTCTAAACTACTGGTTGTTTATCAAGAATTTTGAGGTCAACATTGCCAAGAGAGTGGCAGATGCCGAGTCAAGACTAGCGTATCTTATACAACATTGTACTGGAAAGGCCCGGGAAGCCATTAAGAACTGTTCCATAATTTCCGAGCCAGAACAAGGCTACCAGAAAGCCCAGGAGATTTTGTATCACAGGTTCGGCCAGAAACATGTCATCGCGCGCGCGCACATTACCGAGATAGCGAACGGTCCTCAGCTTAAGAGCTCGGATATTGTTGGTTTGTCAGACCTGGCCGTACAAATGCAGAATTGCGCGCTGACTCTTGTCCAAATGGGTTATGAGGCAGATGTTAACAGCTCCGACAATCTTGTAAAGGTCGTGAAGCGTCTCCCTGTTCATCTTCAGTCCAAGTGGGCCAATGAAGCTGGATCTTTAATCTTAGCTGGTATAGAACCTACCTTCTCGGACTTGACCAAGTTTGTAGAACAGAAAGCTCTGTTGGCAAATACAATGTATGGGAAGATAGTTGGATCGACACCGGAGAAAGAACAGAGTTCTAAGGTTAGACTCAAGGATTCCAAAGGAAACGCCTTTATGACGCAGAATGAGGGTGTCGATGTAGAATCTTCTCAAGGAAACACAAACGAGGGGATCGATGTAGAATCTTCACAAGAGAACACAAACAGCCGTATCACCAATTGTCCATTATGTTCTGGTCAACACAGGCTCTCAAAGTGCGAAACAATGAAAGCAAACAGTCCGGAAGAAAGAAAGAGCTTTGTTAGGCAAGCAAGACTGTGTGATAATTTTTTTGGTAGAGGTCACGTGGCCATGGAATGTCGAAGTATGATGAAGTGTCAGGTGAATGGTTGTGGATGGAAACACCACACGATGCTGCATCAAGGTCGCAAAAAGGACAACAATAACAACATCACCCCTACTGCCCCGTCCAACCCTGCTGTCACGTCTTCAATAGAGTCTGGAGCGAGTGCCGTCAACGGGGCCGGGGAGGCTGGTCAGTGTAATGCTTCAAGAACTGGCAAAAACACTGTTAGTTTAAGAATTGTTCCCGTCGTTGTGAAAGGAAAAGGTCAGGACAATGAGATTGTGACGAACGCTCTGCTGGACCCTGGATCGGATGTGACATTATGCAATGTGAGCTTGATGAAGAAACTCGGATTAGAGGGTCGCCCAAAGGAACTTTCATTAGCGACCGTCGATGGAGCATCCGAAATTCGAAAGGGATTCGAGTTCTCCCTTACCGTCAGAGGATTACGAATGAATGAAGATGTCGAGTTGAATAGAGTCTGGACAGTAGACACATTGTGTTTACCTCAAAGTGTTTTACCGACCAAGGAGGATACTGCAAAGTGGCCCCATCTCAATGGAATAGAGTTTCCGAGAATACAATCTAATGAAGTATCGGTGCTTATTGGTAGTGACGTCCCGGAAGCCCATTGGGTGAATGACCAGAGGCGGGGCAGACGAGGTCAACCCTATGTCGTGTGTACTCCACTAGGGTGGACTTTGATTGGACCACTGAGCTCCTGCGATAGCGATTGTTTTAGTGTAAACTTTGTTCGACACGACGACGAAATGCTTGATCAGCGAATGGAGAGAATGTTCAGAAGTGACATTAATGAGCCCATGGTATCTTCGAAGGTGGCGATGTCGGTTGGTTATCCAAGAGCTTTGACCCAAATGGAAGGTTCCGTAAAGCTCGTAGACGGTCACTATCAGTTATGCCTGCCATGGAGGTACAACCCAGTGAGCCTTTCAAACAACCGTGCGTTTGCAATAACGAGTTGCGCCTGTTTCAGCTTCAAGAGAACGGCCTCAGATAACCAGAGCGAATTCGACGTAGGAACTATTGACACTGTTTATCGAAATTTCTACGTCGACAACTTTCGGAAGTCGGTTTCCACAACTGACAAAGCTATGCGATTGTCTGATCAGTTACGAGAATTGCTCTCGAGAGGAGGATTTCGCCTCACCAAATGGATTAGTAATGACAGGAATGTGATCGCCACGGTTCCAGTAAAGGAGAGAGCGCCATCGGTCGTCGACCTAGGTCTGGAGGGTCTGCCTGTAGAACGCACGTGGGGTGTCCAGTGGGATATGATGACGGACGGCTTTAAATTCAGAATTATGGATGAAGGAAAGGCTTCCACTCGAAGAGGAATCTTGTCCGTCGTCAGTTCAATGTATGACCCTTTAGGGTTTACACCCATTATCCTGCCTGCCAAGAGTGTGCTGCAGAGCTTGTGTAAACAGAAATACGGCTGGGATGAAAAAATTCCCAATGCAGATGCTGCTGTTTGGGAAGGATGGCTGGGAGACCGCTCCAGTTTGAGAACAATATCGGTTCACAGATGTTTTAAGCCCCCGGGATTTGGAGAAGTAACCAATGTGCAGCTACCTCATTTCTCAGATACATCCGAGTATGGTTGCAGAGCAGTATCGTATCTCCGAATTGTCGACACCGAAAGAGTTGTACATTGCTCATTCGCCCTTGGTAAGTCGCACGTATCCCCCCTGAAAGTGATGTCCATACCTCGACTTGAGTTAACTGCTGCTGGGGTTGCTGTCAAGTTGAATTGCCTGATTCGTAACGAAATTGAGTATCCCATACAAGAGTCATTCTACTGGACGGGTTGTACCATCGTTTTGCAGTACATTCGCAGTGAATTACGCAGATTCCAGACCTTTGTTGCTAACAGGGTTGTGATGATCCACGATGAATCTGCCCTCAGCCAGAGGAGACACGTCAATACAGATTTAAATCCTGCTGGCATCGTCTCCCGGGGAACAAAGGGATCTGAGCTACGCAGGATGGAGCTGTGGCTTCATGGTCCGACGTTTTGTCCAAAGAAGAGAAAGATTGGCCTTGGCAACCCTCTCAGTTACCAGTACTACCCGAGGATGAGAGTGAGTTGGGAAAAGCCACAGGTCGTACGAACGCAATTGTCCATGCGAATATTTTGCAGCTATTCATCTTGGGACGAACTCAAAAAAGGCCGTTGCTTGGCTTGTACGATTCAAGAAATTTATACTTGGCCGTGTTGCAAAGGTTCCAGAGAACCTCCCCAAAGGACCTCTTACCGTTTCTGAGGTTATTGCCGCCGAACACGTCATCATCAAGGCTGTCCAACGTGAAGTGTTTCCTCCAGAGTTGGCTATGCTTGAATTGAGAGCATCAGGAAATCAGACAAAGTGCTTTCCACGGAATAGTCCAATACGTAAATTGAACCCATTTCTTACTGACGGTATAATTAGAGTCGGAGGTCGTCTCGAGAAAGCGCCGGTTTCCTTTGAAAGTATGCATCCAGTGATACTTCCAAGTAGACATCACGTGACATATTTGATTATCCAGGACCGTCATCGGCAACAAGGACATTGGGCCCTACTGAAGTTTCGGCTTCTATCAGACAGAGATTCTGGATAGTACGGGGACTTTCTGCAGTACGCAAGGTGTTGGCGGACTGCATGAATTGTCGCAAACGAAATGCTCGTCCTGGTAAACATATAATGGCACCGCTCCCGGCAGCACGCCTAGCCCATCAGAGCCACCACGGGGGTGTAGACTAATTGGTCCCTTTCCGGGTTAAGCAAGGTTACAGTCAAGTAAAACGCCACATGGTTGCTGGCCAATGGGCCTTATTCTTGAGGTGTATCCAGACAACAATGGAAATGTTCGTCATGTTAAAGTCAAACAGCTTCATCTGTCGTCAGACGAGACATCCGGAAGTTATGTCTTCTAGAAGGAGCTTTGGACACCGAAAAGTAGCGTGACTGGAAAACTCTGTTTAAGCTTATGAACTTTATTTCACATGAACTCTATGGAGCTGTGACATTTGTTATTACATGAATTTTGAATTATTTAAGTAATTGGTTGTTTATTAATTTTGGAATTAGCTAGGCTGCTAATTCGGGGCCGGTATGTTACAACCAGAATTACTTCCGGTCGCTATTAGGACTTAGTCCTGCGCGTTCTCGCGCATGGCATAGATAATTATCACAGGCATTGTGTCAAATCGTTTAGTTCGCACATTTCTTCGTTGTTCGTGTCTTCGTTGTTCATTTGTTCATTTCACCGTTAAGCCAGGATCTTCCATGTCAGGTACATATATCGCGTTTCTTTCGTCACATATTGTAACACAGATTTGTATTTTGTGTTCTAGAAATCACTAGTATGGAAGTATGAAGAATGGCTAGGTTTATGATGTTGTAATTTCGTGAAATATACTATACCGCCAAGTTTCTACTGGTGCGTTCATTACAGTTATAGACTATCAATTTTTCGAAGGCATCCTTGCTTTGTGCCAGGGACGAAACACTAGTTCGCTATTAGGTTCCCCTTCGTGGGCTGGTTATATCGTAGCAGTTAGAGTTAATTTTGTGTAGTTTTTTCTCATTGTCCTGGACGGCGGTGACAATTGGTCTATTTGTGGCCGATATTTTTGCCGGGTGGCAGTGACAATTGGTCTATTTGTGACCGATATTTTTGCCGGGTGGCAGTGTCAATTGGTCTATTTGTGACCGATATTTTTGCCGGGTGGCAGTGACAATTGGTCTATTTGTGACCGTTATTTTTGCCGGGTGGCAGTGACAATTGGTCTATTTGTGACCGATATTTTTGCCGGGTGGCAGTGTCAATTGGTCTATTTGTGACCGATATTTTTGCCGGGTGGCAGGGACAATTGGTCTATTTGTGACCATTATTTTTGCCGTATGGCAGTGACAATTAGCCATTCTGTGACTAATATCTCTACCGCATGGCAGTGATTGACGGTTAGTTTGTGACCGGTAATTTTGCCGGATAGCTGAAGTTGCATGATTCGTAGGTTTTCGTTATTTGACGAATGCTTTTGCTCTCTACCAATTTTATGTTTTAGATATTGTTTCCTTTCCAGGATTTGCTGAAGGCTTCTTCCTGGGGCGAAACCTGCGGTAGCCAAAGACAACATATGGTGCTACAGTTGTTATCATCAAGAGCGAACTCGTCCGTTAAAAAATATGTTTGCCACTATAAACGTTTTTGCGATCATCTTAAGTCTAAAGGTATTATTCTTGTTCTCCCATGCGCTAGTTTTCTTGTATCACAATACCTTTCACATCTTGTTGATACAAAAAATTCATATGCTGCTGTTTCTTTGGCGTTTTCCGCATTGAAATGGGTGCATGACATTATTCCCCATGGTCCCCAGGGCAATCCTGTTGATACGGCTTTTTCGCGCAACATCGTCGAAGCTAGCAAGCGTATGTTTAGTGGACCAGTCAAGAAAAAAGAGCCTGTCACTCCAGATATGATTTATCGCGTTTGTCTTACATTTGCTCGTGTGGATTGTAATCTTAAGGATTTGCGTACAGCTCTCGTATTTGTATTAGGATTTAATGGCCTCTTTCGCATAAGTGAGTTATTAGATTTACAAGCTACTGACATTACAATGCATGAAGGGCATCTTGAAATATCTGTCAAGTCTAGCAAAACAGATCAATATAGGGAAGGCAACAAAGTTTTTATTTCTAAGACTGGTGGTATTACTTGCCCACATTCCCTTGTTTGTCGCTTTTTCGCTTCTGCCGGAATCCACAGAGATTCACCAGTTTATATATTTAGGGCTGTGAAGTTTCTTAAGAAAAGTAATTCGTATGTTTTAGGCCCTCATAAATTAAGTTATTCACGGGCTAGGGAACTAGTTAAGGAGTCTCTTTCGGCTATAGGCATTGATTCTAGGGGTTTTAGTACTCATAGCCTTAGGGCTGGTGGAGCAGCATTTATAGCAAATAATCTTCCGAGATCAGATTGTTCGGACAGATTACTTATGCTCCATGGTCGCTGGAGATCTGAAACAGCAAAGAATATGCATGTAAAGGAACCTATAGAAAATAGATTACAGTTGACTAAATTTTTCCCTCTGTACGATTCTATTAGTAGTGCTTCGCTTTAAGCTAAGTAGGCCTATTGAAGCAATCTACTGTTTATTTATGTGTGTTGATATTTCGCTAGCTTATTATTATGTTCGTGTGTACCATTTAATTTCCTTCGGGCAAGTGTTCGCACTCTGCCTGCCTTCTTGTATAAAAGAATGTGTATTGCTCTGTAAAAAAAAAAAAAAATTGTAAGAATTTCTTAGATGTATTTCATTTCATATCCATATTTGTAATTTAGTGTTTTGAATACCCATTAAACCACCGTCGGGCAAGTGTTCGCACTATGCCTGCCTTACTATTGTGGTAGTGTATTTTATGCGTCAGCGATCTGGAGAAGGAAAATGATTTTCCTTCGTACGAACGTAGAGAGGTAGAAGGTAAGTCGACTCTTCTGTTATGCTTATACAGTCACTTACCTCTTGTAGGCCAGCCTCGGGCAAATCTACATACGTTGTCACAGGAAGCGTCTTCTTTGGCTGTTATGACACCTGGAACTTCCTGACCTGAATAAACAGTCTTCTCAAGAACAAGGAAGTTAGAATGCAAGCCAGAGTTTACCTATGGTTTAGTGAGGGTCTCTTGTCTCAGTATCTTCACCGATATAGCAAACGGTTTGAATGCAAGTAAAGTCTGATCTTTTCCTCGTTTGCTTTGTTTGTTTGCAAACAACATTGTTTGAAGTTAACTTCAGAATTGTTGACCAAGGACCGTGGTTTTGAATACCATTACAACTTGCAACTTTTGGAAGAGAACAGTAGGCCCACTGTTAAAGCAAAGGTGATTGGTTTGAATTTCATTGAAACCCCGGATTTACTTTTCGTCCTTTGCAACTGTTGGTAGTTCCGGTAGGGTCATGGTTTAGAGTAGAGGTCATGGGTTTGATTGACATATTAAGACTCCATATGTCCGCAATTATAGCGAAGGAAATCAATTTTTCTTTTATGCTTATAGATTCACTTACCTCTTGTAGACCAGCTTCCGACAAATCTACGTACGATGTCACAGGAAGCGTCTTCTCTGGCTGTTATGACACCTGGAACTTTCTGACCTGAATAAACAGTCTTCTCAAGAACAAGGAAGTTAGAATGCAAACAAGAGTTTACCTATGTTTTGGTGAGGGTCTCTTGTCTCAGTAGCTTCACCGATATAGCAAACGGTTTGAATGCAAGTAGAGTCTCATCTTTTCCTCGTTTGCTTTGTTCGTTTGCAAACTACATTGTTTGAACAGTAACTTCAGAATTGTTGAGCAAGGAGTGTGGTTTTGAATAACATTTCAACTTGCAAATTTTGGAAGAGACCAGTATGTCCACCGTTGAAGCAAAGACCGTGGGTTTGAATTTCATTGAAACCTCGGAGTTACTGTTCGTCCTTTGCAACTGTTGCTAGTTCCCGGTAGGGTCATCGTTAAGAGCAGAGAGCATGGGTTTAATTGCCATTAAAGACTCAATATGTCTACAATTATAGCAAAGGAAATCGATTTTTCTTTTATGCTTATACAGTCACTTACCTCTTGTAGGCCAGCCTCGGGCAAATCTACATACGATATCACAGGAAGCGTCTTCGTTGGCTGTTATGACACCTGGAACTTTCTGACCTGAATAAACAGTCTTCTCAAGAACAAGGAAGTTTTTTTTTTTTTTTTAATTAATCTTCATACAGTGATATTTACATACATACATATAGTGCTATACGATACAATATAATACACACAGAACATAGACAAAAGGTCATACAGAGTATTTTAGTATGCAGTTAGAGCATTCTATGTTTTACATTGCTTATGTATTGTATATTTGTAGATATTGTTAATATAATGTATTATGTATTTCGTGAGAGGTTAATCTGAAAATTAAGGCGAGACCATTTCTGTGCAAAAGGCTTTGGATCATTATTATAACATGCAATTTGTTCTTCTATTTCCATTGAGTTTATAACTAGTTGTATATACACCTGCAGCTTAGGAAGCTTGTTTCCAAGTTTGCAGGTGTATATATAGTGTCTAGATATAAGGAGTAAATGATGAAGGAGAAAATCTTTTGTGTTGTCAATAAGACCAAAACAAAGAGACAAAGAAGGAGTAACATTTTCTAAATCCTTAACGTTTTGGGAAATCCACTCGAAGATGCTCTTCCAGAAATCTTGTGTATGTTTGCAGTTCCAAAATAGATGAATAAGGGTTTCTTTTTCTCCCTCGCAGAGGAGCAGGAATCTCTTTGTTTAATGCCTATCTTGTACAAAAAATCATTTGTAGCGATTTTTCTGTGAAGAAATTTAAATTGGAAGACCCTGAGCTTTGACTCCCTTGTACACAGAAATGGCAGACAGTACGTGCTTTTCCAATTTACTGTTATATTAGAATTACAAAATAAGTCTCTCTCTTCCAACCACTTACCCTGACTCCTAGATGGCATAGAAGCTTTGTTATGTATTAAGTGTTCATATATTTTTTTGGAGACTTTAGTATAAGACAGAAGGTTGTCAACTTGGTCCTTTGGAGTTACGTTGTTGCAGGCCGTAAAGTATATTTTCTTGTAATGAACTACGGTTGATATCACTTTGTAATATTCGAGATAATTGGTTTTGATTCTGTATTTATCAATAAAGGCATTGTAGGTTAGAAACTTCTGGTCATTACCTAACAAATCTCTAATCTCCTTTATTCCCGCACTCAACCATGATTTGTAAAAGAATGGACGGTTTTCTATTCTGATGTGAGAGTTACACCATATACATGTGGATGCAAAATCTAGATTCTCATCTCTGTAGTTGAATTTGGTCCAATGCTGTATGATTTCATTCAAGAACGGGTCCTTGAGATTGAGCAGTGTAGTATCTTGTTGTTTTAAATTACTTCGAAACAATAGTTTAACGCCATATTTCTCTAAGTAATGTTCAAAAAAGAGTTTCCACTTCCCTTTATTTTCTTCATTTAGATATCCTTGAATCCATTTCATTTTCAAAGCTTCGTTAAAGCTTTGAATATCTAACATCTTGAGCCCTCCATTCTCATAATTATTTATTATTGTCGTTCTTTTGATTTTATCGCCCTTATTGTCCCAAAGGAAATCATATAATATGGAGTTGATTTTCTTGATTATGTCAGGAGGTGTTGGAAGAGATGACAATATGTAGACGATTTGTGATACGGCTAAGGTTTTTATAATTGTAATTTTACCCAAGAGGGTTAGTCTTCTGGCCGACCAATTATCTAATATACTCTTCATTTTTTCAATTTTCTCAATAAAGTTTAAATCTAGGGAGCGGTCTTCTGAAGTAGAGAACCAAACTCCCAAAGCAAAGACCTTCTCATCAGCCCAAATTATAGGTTTGCTTGAACAAAAGGTAAAGTTAGAACTTTTAAGGGCGCCGATCCAGAGGGCTTCAGCTTTGTCATAGTTAACTTTCAAACCAGATATGGAGGCAAAGGCATCGAGTAAGTACAAAGATCTTGAAAAGGAGGATTCAGAGCCATCTAGAATCATAGTCGTGTCATCTGCGTATTGGGATAACTTACACTCAGTGTCGAGAATTTTTATTCCACTGACCTCCTTATCGTTTCTCACTGCATTACCTAGTATTTCAGCGCATAAAATAAATAAATATGGGGATAGCGGGCATCCCTGTCTCACACCACGATCTAAGTTGAAAAAGTCCGAAGACCAGCCGTTGTTCAGAACACAGCTGCTGATATCAGTATAAAAAACCTTTACCCAAGAAATCAGAAAAGTTCCAAAGTTATAGTACTTCAGTGTTTTTTCTATAAAAGACCATTCAATACTATCAAAGGCTTTTTCAAAGTCAACAAAAAGTAAGAGACCCGGTATTTTTTTATATTCGTGTAATTTATAATGCTATCGACGAGTCTGATGTTTTCTCCGATAAATCGGCCTTTTAGAAAACCAGTTTGATCATTGTTAATTATTTTTGGCAGGACCTTTCGTATTCTATTTGCTATGGATTTGGCCGCTATTTTGTAATCGCAGTTATGCAAAGTGATAGGCCTCCAATTTTTAATGAGATTGGCAGGTTTATTCTTTTTAGGTATAAGAGTAATTAATCCTCTTCTTTGAGTAATCGATAAGAGACCTTTTGAATATGCGCAATTCAAGGCATTTAGTAAGTACTGATCAATGTCGCTCCAGAAAACTTTATAGAATTCAGCTGGGAGGCCATCACTTCCTGGGCTCTTATTGGGTTCCATGGATTTCAAACTTTCTAAGCATTCGGAGGCAGTCAGAAAGCCTTCACACTGTATTTTCTCTTGCTCATTTAGATTAATAGTATTTCCTTCTGGGAAAAATAACCTTTCTTCCGCAATATTAGAATGCGTATAAGTCGACGAGTAAAGATTCCGATAGAAGGATTTTGCTTCTTCTAATATCTCGCCATCGGTATTGACAACATTATTATTTGCTAATGTCAGGTGTTTGATGGTTTTTTTATTAAAGTGTCGCTTTTCCAAGTTTAGGAAGTATTTTGTATTTTTATAATTCTGAAGTTACTCTTCAAACTATGTAGTTTGCAAACAAACAAAACAAAGGAGGAAACTATGAGACTTTATTTGCATTCAAACCGTTTGCTATACCGGTTAAGCTACTGAGACAAGACAAAAGAATACGCTTCCTTTGCTATAATTGTGGACATATCGAGTCTTTAACGGCAACCAAAGCCATGATCTCTGCTCTTAACGATGACCCTACCGGGAACAACCAACAGTTGCAAAGGGCGAACAGTAAATCCGAGGTTTCAATGAAATTCAAACCAATGCCCTTTGCTTTTTTAACGGTGGGCCTACTGTTCTCTACCAAAAGTTACAATTTGTAATCATATTCAAAACCATGTTCATTGCTCAACAATTCTGAAGTTACTCTTCAAACAATGTAGTTTGCAAACAAACAAAGCAAACGAGAAAAAGATCAGACTTTAGTTGCATTCAAACCGTTTGCTATATCGTTGAAGCTACTGAGACAAGAGATCCTCACTAAAACATAGGTAAACTCTGGCTTGCACTCTAACTTCCTTGTTCTTGAGAAGACTGTTTATTCAGGTCAGAAAGTTCCAGGTGTCATAACAGCGAAAGAAGACGCTTCCTTTGACATCGTACGTAGATTTGTCCAAAGCTGCTCTACTAGAGGTAAGTGAATCTATAAGCATAAAAGAAAAATCGATTTCCTTCGCTATAATTGCGGACATATCGAGTCTTTAATGGCAATTAAACCCATGCTCTCTGCTCTTAACGATGACCCTACCGGGAACTACCAACAGTTGCAAAGGACGAACAGTAAATCCGAGGTTTCAATGAAATTCAAGTCCATAATCATTGCTTTAACGGTGGACATACTGGTCTCTACCAAAAATGGCAATTTGTAATGATATTCAAAAATAATATTTCAGATTCAAGGTTTATCTCAAGTGATTTCATTTTAGCTTTCTTTTTTCTTGCGTAGTTTAAAGAGCTGGACCTAATTTGCAACTTCATGGTGTCCCATAATAGGATGGCATCAATCTCATTATTGTTCGCATATTCGTTTGCTACATCAGTGGTTGTTTTCTTAATTAGGCCAACATATTCTTCATCTAACAAGAAAGAGGTGTTCAGTTTCCAAAAACCTGGGCCCCTGGGGTTTGCGTTATATGTCAGATGTATAGATATTAAAGAAGGATCTGTTTTGTATCCCGGTAATATATCTGCATTAATAATAGTTGTAGTTAAACTAGAGCTTGTCAAAAAGAAGTCTAGACGGCAATGTATGTCAGGTTTTCTTCTTCTCCAGGTAAATCTTTTAGCTTCTGGATTAAGACAGCGCCAAATGTCTATGAGATCCAATAAATTGGAGATGTATTTGACCTCTTTTAACGAGTTATTATGGGTTACCGGTCTTCCGCCCTTTTTGTCTTTTTGGACATCAAGCACTAGGTTAAAGTCTCCTCCAAAAACTATGTCATTGCAGTCAAAACAGAGAAGTTGATTAAGGACGCTTTGAAAGAACATAGGCTTGTCTTCGTTCGGTGCATATATATTTACCAAGGTTAAGATTTTCTCTTCTGATTTGATATCAACTATGACGAATCTTCCCTCTGGATCGGAAAAAGATTTCATAATTTGAAGGTTAAAATTATTATTAAAAAGCACACATACTCCTGCGCTAGCACTAGAAAGACTGCTAAATACGGTAGAGTACCCCCATTCGGCGGACCACATGTGCTCTTTGTCTTTTGTGGAATGAGTTTCTTGTAGAAAATAAATGCATATTTCTTCATCCTAAGCCAACGGAAGGTCTCGCGCCTTTTTATAGTATCCGACAAACCTCTCACGTTTAATGAGCAAATTACTAGTTCAGTGTTGTAAGGGATAACATGAATAATTATAGACAGAGCAATTGTAAAACATAGAAATGTTTGGAATCTGCTGGTAATTTGTATGACCGAAACACCAATTTACATAAAAACAAAGAAAATAAATATAGCCACCAAAAACAAAAAGATACAAAAACAAAATAAACACATAAACCCAGGAAAACATTAAAAGTCCGTTGGTTGGGTTCATACAGAATCCAAAAGTCATTTCGTCTGATACGGGAAGAAGCCGTACGTTCTAGAGATTTAGATTAAAGAACTCGCTTAAGCATGAGCGCTGGATTGAAGAGGCTTAAGATCTTTAGGGATATTGCTTACGTTATAGATAACATCATTAACAATCAACTTTCTATCAACAACCATTGCCTTCAAACCTCTCTCCTTTGCCTGGAACATGGCTTTAATTAATATCTTCGATTATTTGCTCCAGGCTAAGGGCTTCAGCTTGTTCCTTGTCTTCCATCTCAACGCTGCTAGAGCGACGGTTTCTTTTTAAACAAACAGTTAATGCGCCGATGCGAGGTGAAAAAGAAAGCCGATTGCAGGAAAAAATTTAGTGTCCGTTGGTTGGGTTCATACGGAATCTGAAAGACATTTCGCCTGATACGTGAAGAAGCCATACGAATTAGAAGTTTAAATTAAAAGACTCGCTTAAGCATGTGCGTTTTGATGGGATATCCTGTCGCCTACTAAAAGAGGCAGCACCTATTGTCGCACCGTCCTTAACCTATATAATAAACTTGTCTATCACTACTGGTATCTTCCCAGATAAGTGGAAACTGGCGAGAGTATCGCCCGTATACAAAGAAGGGGGGAAAAGTGACCCCAACAACTACAGGCCGATCTCTGTTTTGCCTGTGATCAGCAAATTGATAGAAAGAATAGTTTTCGATCAGTTCTATGCGTATCTAATAGAGCACGATCTCTTAGCTGACACCCAGTCTGGTTTTAGACCCCTACACTCCACTCAAACTGCCTTTCTAGAAGCTACTAATGAGTGGTATTTAAACATAGACAATGGTCTCATAAATGGGGTACTTTTTCTTGACCTGAAAAAAGCTTTCGACACTGTGGATTACCGGATCTTACTGCAAACACTTCAACTTTATGGGGTGGATTCCTTAACTTTGAAGTGGTTTAGGTCATATCTAACTAATCGTAAACAGAAAACCTTTGTAAATGGCCATATGTCAGACTATTGCCCCATTATTTGCGGTGTCCCACAGGGATCGATCTTGGGACCTCT